>JAUCBJ010007464.1:0-38726 GCA_032718475.1 Nemertoderma westbladi
AAAGAAAATGAGATCTAACCTTAGATTCGCAAAGTCACAGGACATTATTTGCCTTGAGCTATTCCCAGCTCAGATGTCGTCGTACTGGGATATAAAGGGGAGCTTCCTTACGCTAAATAAACGCGGTAGTGAATAAATATAGCTGTAGCCACCGCCATGGACAGAGGGAGATGTGTATATTATGCGCAATAGATTGTGTAGCTGCAAACAGCTCCAACTGATTCACAGAGGGATGGCTTGGCTTGGCTTGGGGGTAACCGACCTTACCGCTGGGGGTACGTGGAGATACACGGCGTCCAGAGCGACCGCGTACGTACGTACGTGTGGTGTGGATTGTGGTATTATTATGATACAGTAAGTTGTATCCCGTGTTATTATGGGGATGTTACCCGCAATGGATAAGCACATAATGGTAACGGAAAAACAATAAATTATATGGGCGGCCTGAACTACATTTATAATAGGAATTGCAATGGTTGTGAAGTGAATAGGAAGTGTTAACAAAATCTATAATTTATAATAAAATAAAATAATGAGGAAACCAATAATTAATTATTTCCATGCTGCGCAACTATTTTACTTTACAGGTTGGCCATGTTGAGAAAATAAATAGATTGGAAAAATGCGAATAAATTAGTTCCGGAACACTTGAAATTTTCCTAGAATTCACATAATTGGCATCTGGATGGTGTGTCGGAACATTCCCTAGACGCTTAATTTAATTATATACTGGAAATTCAGCCGGAAAACTCCACGAAGAACTGCAAAGTTAAAGACGACGGGATATATTGTAATTCCACTCGACTAGAAGCAAATCTAATTATTACTGAAATGGATAAAACATTTAGACTTTTACTTCTGCAGCCCCCACCCCCCCCCCCCCCCCCCCCCCCCCACCCCCCCGGAGAGACTCTAGACAGACACCAGCGGGTAAAATCAACGAAAATCCAACATAGGCGAATCTCACTATCACTCATCACATTTGCAGATCATCCGCATCTTCAAGGCCAGTGTCCTTTAAGATGCGTCTCAAGAAAGTCATGGGCTGTCCACCATGCTTATTCACTCCATGAGGCTGCCAAAGTACAAGATTATGCACTGGCTGGTCCTCACAGCGAAAGCAATGTCCTGCAAAGCGGAGGAGATTTTGTTCTAGAGTCAAGCTTGGGGGAACCAATGAGACACCTCCAATGTTATATAGTGTCTGGTTGGAGATGTGTGCATTGTACTTGACACAATGATCCCGGCGTAGCATTCTTGTGAATGTGCCATCCAGAGATTTGGTGTCCTCAGCAGTTAGAGCCCAGCATGGACTCCCGTAGAGGAGTACTGGTACTACTGCTGCTCTAAATAACCGGACCTTAAGTTTCCGATTAATTCTCGGTGACTTCCAAATCCTGGAAAGCCTATTCAATGCTGCCCATGCCTTCCCCTTACGTATCCGAAGGTCTTCTCTTCACCTGACTTTCTGATCCACCGGTACCAGCCAAGTAGCAGCAGTCATCCATAAGGCATCCCTGGCAGCTTATGCCCTTAGGATCAAACTTTACTCGATGGCTATCAAAGTTCATTGTCAAAATGTTGGTATTCTTGGAGTTCTACATTAAGATAATATTATTATATTAGACGAACGGAAAAATAATTAAAATTTATTTAAAGAGTCAAATAAATTGAATATAAATATTTAGTTAGTGAAGACTTTCTGTGATGGCCTCGTAAACTGTATAACGTGTACCAAATGCAACTGTAATTAATAAATTACAAATTAATATAGTTTATTTACCTTTTGTTTATCTAATATTTTCATAGCGTGGTAACATTTGGACTCCTTGTGTTGAACCAACATCACTCGGCCGAAGGAACCCGTCCCTAAAGTTTTTATACGAACAAAGTCGTTGAGAGTTGAAGTCGACTAAAACAGAAATCATAATAAAATTATCTAGAAATATAAATATTAACTATAAATAGCTAATGATATTATTTACCGGTCTAAATTGCATGGAAAAATCCGCATCCAATTAGATCCCTTATCATTGATTAAACAATTGGAAATGAGCTGGTTAAGTGGCACGCTATTCTAACCAAAACAATAAACAAGATAAGATAACATGGTGGGTTACAATTTCAATGCTCGCTCGTAATCTGCTGGTATTTACTCACCTGAGAAGGATTGTCCCATCTCTTTTGAAAGTCGTCTTTGGCTCGCGCTAGAAATTCCTTTACTGCAAAAAATACACACAAATAATTATTTAGATGGTAATTATATATATATTTATATCGAAGAAAAACGAGCAAGTTTGTTGTTGCTGACTTCCGCTATATATAGCGGTGAGAATTCACCCCCATCCACCACCCCGCCCACCACTACTGCTCCATTGTTATCAACCGCGTCGACAAATCACATGGGGCAATTAGTTACAACAACGGCCCCTACGACCAATATTGCAAGGGCCCAACCTTTAAATATTTCTACAAACTCAAATATTTAATAATAGTCCTGAAGAGGTAATCCGAAATGCATTAACTCATTATTATTTAATTTGATTATTTTTTTCTTATTTATTAATAAAACCGTTTTTACTGTCATAATGTTAACTAAATAATTTAATATAATTTGACTGATAATATCAATAATTTTTTTTCCGAACTCGAACTTATCGAACTCGAATTTTGATTGGTTCTCACCGCTATATATTATATATATATATATAGACATAAATTAGTACCGGTACTGTAAGTATATACTTAGCCATAAAAAGCGAAAAAGGTTATTTTACAAACTGCATGTCATACGGTGTACTGAAATATTAAATAATAGTCATAAAATCTATTAATTTATCTTAAAAATGTAGATATAGAATTTTATTGAGATAATAAGATGAATAAAGTAAAGATTCCCGCTAATTAAAATAACACGGTAAGATTACTGATGCATTTCACCCTAATCTTTCACAATTAATACAAAAAAGCCAATGTTAACTACTAAAATAAAATGTATGTACCGGTATGCGAGTTTGTGGACGACATGCACTCTAATGTAGGAAACAGTTCCTTCAACTTACTACTGTAATAAGTATTTATAATGTTATTCAAATTTCCCTCCCTGATAATACGATGATGCTGCATAACCAATTATTAATCCAAATTCCTACAATTATCTCTTCAATGCGACATTCCGTACAAATATTAACTCCTATGTAAAAGTTTAGAGGATTGCATGAAAACGGAGAAGTATAGAAGTTGTGAGTGAGTAATAATCCTTCAACCCGCTTCATGTTACACGAGTACACAACGATATATTCAACTTTATTGTAAAATTTAAAAATTTATTTTAACTGTATGTCCGTGAGACACCGTGGTTAAGGTAACATATAGATTAAAATAATATGCGGTTGAGATGTATAGGTGTAAATGGAGATCAAATTATGTTCACTTGTTTATGTTGCCAAGGACAAGTCACGTGTAGTCAAAACCACCAAAAACAGATTGGTAATCGTCTCCAACGTCATTACATAGCGTATCTGCATATTACTTTTCCTTTGCCTTTTAAACTCCTTTGCCATCATCCGTGGTTCCTCCCACTGCCTGCGTGGCTCTAGGGTAAGGTGGCGCAGCGGGCTGGGGCTCGAGGATGGGGCGGGTCTCTCGCTCACTACTTGAAATGCGGCCGAACAGTAGTACAGTACTGCCAGAATGTTTCAGTTTTAATTATTTACATCATTTCATATTTACAATAGTAGCTAGGCGCTTGATTGTTGACATATCTGTATAGGTGGTGGGCGTTTATTTACATTTTTGATAATTAAAAGTATATCCAAGGCTTTATCTGCATATTACAAGTACTTTTTTCACTATCGACCAAGAATAAAAACCTGGCAATATTTAAAGATTTATTTTCTCAAACATATGCACATAGGATGGTAAAATTTTTCTAAACCCTTAAAATTACGGTTAAGTGGCTTAAAGATAAATGATTAATTAGAAGCACTGGAACAAGTCAAATCTTGAAGTTAAAGAAGCATTCATATTGAGTTCAACTTTACATATGTTTGTTATTAAAATTTTGTCAATTATACGTAAATATTAAATATATAAAGATCTTGGCAATGGACCTACGGACCGATAATGATTTCGGGAATCCAGACATAGTAGAGGGTATGCCTATATATCTAGTGAAATTAAAGTAAGTAGTACAACATAATAAAACCTAATTAATATTTCACAAATTATTGAGTCACTGAATAAGTTAGTATGAAAAAACAACAACTTATTATACACCTGGCTAGCGATAATATTTTTTACGCTTGGTAATGTTCAATTATTCATCCTAGTCCGGTTTAAATTACATACCGGTGATGTAACTTACTTTTAACTGGTAACTTGATGATTAGTTAATTAACAAACTTTTAATATGAGTGTGTAGACACGTTACCGGTATGTGTATCGTTCTCTATTTATATTCTCTAAGTATATGTGGACAATTAATTTATACATGCAATTTATTTTGATGTAAATAAGTATATACATACCAATCACGTATGTATATCTTATTTTCGTATTTTTTTTCTCGACTTAATTTAAAATTTTAAATGGTATCTTTGTGATCTGTAGCGGAAAGAATATAAACTTTGGATCCTTGAGATGGAGTCTCCTTTAGCACAATGAAATCGTAACCGTACATATCCAATGTAAATGTATTTAAACAATGAAAACCCGAGCAAAACGGAACAAAATTTGGAAGAAAAACTACTAATTCTGTCATGCAACCCTAACCCTAAAAGTAATGAGGCTACAATGTAAGAAATTTCATGGAATTTAATTATTCCCATTGGCCGTTCGCTTCAATAGCAGCAATATACCAAAAATTAAAAAAATATCTCATACCGGTATTGGAGTCTCATCCTTTATGGTCAGGATTGCATGACAGTTTTAGTTAGAGATTAGCATAGCCAACTAACTGACTAACTCTAGACTAACTAACTCTCCAATAAATAAATCATAATATACGACTAAATGTCTGAAATAAACTACCGGCAGACAGGTACTGAACAGGATTGTCAATAGGCTACCGGTAGGTGGTAACTATATAATATAGGTATCTAAGGTATCTATATATATATCTATAGGTATCTATCACTTTTTCAATGCGATCTATGTGCACCACTACGGTAACCTACCATCAGACCAAGGTTGACCTATAACTTGAAACTTGATAGAGCCAACACCCCAATTAAATCATCCTTCAATGTTCAAATATTACCTGCATTTACCGTTTAATACAGTTAAGCAATTTACTGATTAAGCAATATATTTTAGAATCTTACCATTCTCTGTGGTGTCAGCTTTCTTGCTCGCAGTAGCTGCATTTCCCATGGCACAAGCATTAATATCAAATAACGTGCAGCAAATGAGACCAGCTTCAACACCATTGATTATACTACCAGTGTCAGTATGGTTTATGTAATATATTACGCATATAGTGGTATATTAATGGCAAATCAATGGAAGTTATTAATGAATAGCAAGGGGCAGGTTACACAATCACTAGGCCTATAATACAACGCAAAAAGACCCCATACTAAGTATACATTTATACATAAAGAGGACAAACTTACTGGGGCGACAAACTCAAAAAACAACATATATCTATGGTACCGTTACCGTTATAGTGGACATTAATTATTAACAAAATAAAAACGCAGAGGGTTCAAAATAACGCAGCGTATTTTAAGAGAGAGGGGGGTGGATGGGAGGGGGGGTGATTTTTATGATCATATCCTGCGCCGAATTTAATGGAGATTTAAAATCTACAAGCATTTTTCAATGTTTAAGGCCATTTCATCAGAAAGGCTCCCAAAGTAAAAAAGATATGAATAAAATTTCTAAAAGTTATTGTCGAAACATGAAAGATCTTATTATCTGTATTTTTCCTTCATCGTTAAATCCATTTTTCTCAGAATCTATTTCTATTTCTTAAACTATTCTGACTGAAAACACAAAACGGCGCTTTTTGAGCATTCTTGTGTATAAAATGGTCGAAGCTCAATTTCAGCCAACATTGCTTTATGGCACTGGACATACATACATAATAATGGTTTGAACCGATTCATAAAAAAAATTACACTGAATAAAACACAGCTTGAAAAATTGTTCGATAAGGTGCAGTATTTTGTATTGCCTTTGGGACAAATAATAATTACAAACGTTTGGAGTCGCTAAATTAAATTTTAGTTACTCCTCTTCCCGTCTTCACTTAAGCAGCAATAAAAGCTAAATATTATATTATTCAGCAAATGCATTGGTATAGGTGGAGGGGTGGGGGGTAGTGAGTAGTGGATATTGTGCATCGACTCGACACCCTGTCTGCCTGTAGGCGTAGGGCCTAGTCTATTGAAATGTTAATGTTTTGAAATGTAAAATTAAATCAATCCTGGTTTTCTAATTGTGGGTGGGGGGGGGGGGGGGGGGGGGGGGTCCAAATCCAAGGTCGCTTCGCATGTTCCCTTCAGAATGAACAGGTACACATGCAACTTATACAATAATTTATTATACCGCCACAGCTATAATTTCAGTTACAACTTACAAGGTTTATTAATTTAATGTCTATTAAATGGAAAATCTTAAAATAACGCAATTTTCATGGTTTTTGCTCAATAATAGTTGAATAACGCAAGATTTTGGAAATAGCGCGACGCGTTAAAATAACGCAGTGGTGGGAGCCCTGTACTTAAATGGGTCCTACTAAATACTACAAAAAGCACAAAACAAGCACAAAAAAGCACAAAAAAGTCAAGAAAAGCACAAAAAAGCACAAAAAAAGCACAAAAAAGCACAAAAAAAGTAAAAAAAAGCACAAAAAAGTAAAAAAAAAGCACAAAAAAACATTCTCACATCAAGAGACATGGGGGGGGGGGGGGGGGGCGAAAATATAAGAGATATTGTTACAGACACCCCCCACATACGAAGGTAACCCATACGCCTATGATTGATTAATTTGCAATGTTCTGACCTACAGTATGTAAATAACCATAATAAATATAATAAGAAAATAAACATAATAAAACACATACAGTATAGATTAATAGCTTAATAAAACTACAGTAAATTACGATCGTGGGAAAGAACACCCAGGATCTAAGGCACTCATGGGGGTCGTTAATTAAGGTAAAATAAAATAGAATATTGACATATAAGATAAGTACGCATGAACTCCTAAACAACATTGCAAACAATCTGGCAGTTATAGAAATTTCAAAGTATACAGTAGTGTTACAACAGCAGTGGTTAAACCCAGGCAGGAACTGTGTTTCCAACAGACGAAGATATCGTAACCAAGGCAGTTCCGACCTAAGCGAGATTCTTGCAAGTATGACTATGACTAATATCATCATACTTGTCCTCAGACGTTATCGATCACCCACTCGAGAGGTTCGGGCAGACCGTGATGTGATAATTGTACAGTATGTCGATTTATCGGTGAATAAATTAAAGTAATTAACCAGAACGCTGATAAGTTGACATAATGTGACAATAACAAAGTCTATTACAGTATTATAAATTCTATCCTGATATTTGAATTGAACCATCTTTACATTCTGACATTAGCCTGATATTGCACTTGGGTGCTCGTGGTAGGGCTGTACCTATGTAAGTGCTCGTGCTGGTGCTCACTCACTGGCAGCTATATGACATGAAAGCATACTGGACATGTGATTATCGTTCCGGTAGCCTAGACACTACTGCACTACATGATATTGCTTCCATCATCTGTTCTATTACAAGCTCAATAAACGATCAGTTTGCTTTTTTGTGCTTTTTTTTTTACTTTTTTGTGCTTTTTTTTACCTTTTTTGTGCTTTTTTGTGCTTTTCTTGACTTTTTTGTGCTTTTTTGTGCTTGTTTTGTGCTTTTTGTAGTATTTAGTAGGACCCTACTTAAATTTGATTTAATAAACCAGATCACTACCATCACTTCTGCGTAAGGATAGATCAATGATGGGCCCATTGCTGTGTAGGAATTTAAATCGGGAGTTGCCTCGAGAGCGCTTTAATATCTTGATTTTAGTTGGGGATGCAGTTCCCCCAGCAGCAGACCTCTAGCTGTCTAGATCAGGTAGTCGGGCGCTGTAGGTAGCCGGTAGCGTAGCCTCTGCTGCATTCTAAAGATAACAGGATAATGCATTCCAATTGAGCAGAGTTTAAGCCTATGGTTAGTTTACTTCCAATACCAGTCTGCAAGTAAGTCCAGTAAACCATTACTGGTAGGCCTACTGCGTTTAGGCATTGAGAGACTCTTTCCGTGTTAGTTAATGAAATATATATATTTTCCGAGTGAGCATCGCTGTGCTGCTGTGGGTTAGTCCAGTATCGTCTGCGAATATGGGCAGTGTAAAACGTGTAATTGTATCGTATCATCTTATATATTACTTGGAAAACATCGTTTGTACCACTGATGTACGTACGTACACATTAGTACTCCAAGGATCGGCCAAGCAGCCAAGGGGAACCCCAATCAGCCAATGTTAATGCTGTAATGTGCTTGCAGGTGCAGCCAGTTTGAACATCTCCTATGGCAAAATAATATACACTAAGTAGGCCTACCAGACAGCCTGAAATATACATAGTATTGAATAAATTGCTAAGTTCTTACTCCTAAGAAGTGAACCATTTAACTGTAGGGGTAGGCTGGTAGGTGTAGGCCCTGTAGGCCTACTCGTGAAGGCACCCGCGGCGCTCCATTTATTGATAACAGTTTGGTGGTCTACACACTACACACGCAGTCAGACAGTCGAAGGAAAGCCTTGCTCAAGTTGCAAGTCAATGAGCACCATCTGCCAAGCTGCCATCCCACATCAGACCTCCCTGTTCTGTTGTTAGTTGACCTCGACGTCCAACATCGACAGTTCGATCTATGATGATGGATACAAGGATCCATCCGATGATCCGTGTTGATATTGGATAATTACATCCCTGTAATTATCCAATAAAATAAGAGCCGACTTTGACTTTCTGGCTTTGTTGAGTACCGGTAACCAATTCGATAACTACCGGTAGACTGCAACTTGTTTAAGAGGATGTTGGATGTTGGATACTGATACTAGACTGATAGCTGGACAGTCTGACAGTACTAGGTAGGCCTACCGGTACGTCAGTACAGCAGTACGTATGCCTCGAACCATAGAAGGTGGTAGCCCGGTAGGGGATTATCCTGTTTGGGGGCCTCCAAAACCAGGCAGGTTAGTAAAGGAGGGGTCCTACGAATTACCCAAAAAAACACAATATTACCCAAAAAAAACACAAAAAAACACAAAAAAATACAAAAAATTACACACAAAAACACAATATTATTACCCAAAAAAAAACTACCCAAAAAGACAAAAAAAATGTTTTTCATAAACAATGTATCTACAATAAGATTTAGGTTAATTGTAAGAAGAGTTTCACTTTTCAGTTTTCAATTTTAACTTTTTTCAAAATATTACATTTTGTTCATTTGAAGATTCCTTTAATGACCTACTGCCACCGGCAGACCGGTTTACTGGTAAGCCTACCCACCCATAGGCCATACTGCCAGACAGCATACAAAATCAGATTTATTGATTAATGGAAAGGAACAGGTTACAGTACCAGGCTTTTCTAACCAAAACAATAAACGATAGCCAAAGAACACAGGTTACAGTCTTATTTTTCCAACCCTATAGGATATATAAATTATTTTTGTCTTTTTGGGTAAGTTTTTTTTGGGTAATATTGTATTTTTTTGTGTTTTTTTGTGTTGTTTTTGGGTAAATTTTTGTGTTTTTTTGTATTTTTTTTGTGTATTTTTGGGTAATTTTGTGTAATTCGTAGGACCGGTAAAGGAGCAGGTTACAGAGGCGAGTTGGGAGGAACCAAAACAATAAACGTGAGGAATGTTGTAGAATAGAAAACCAAATTTAAAACCAAATTCTGAAATTTAATTGAGAATCAACAGTCAGATGTATAGACCTACCGGAACTCTGAATAGACTGGACAGCTGGAGGCCACAAAACAGGATAGAGCCGGTGGTAGACCCACATAAACATCGATTGTGCTAGGTCAAACACAATACTGCAATATGATACAATGCTGCAATGGGTTCTGGTTCTAAAGGGTCTATTGCCAGATTGCCAATCTGGCTGTCTGGGGTGGGTGCGGCGCGCGGTTGGGAGACCGGGGGTTTGACTAAATACACCACCGACACCTTTCGCATACCACCGACAACAAAAGACACAAACCGACAGGTAAGATCGCAAACCGACAACTTCGGCAATGTTAGTAAACTATTTCAGTACATGATTATACAATTTTTATTTCCAGTACAAATATTTATAACAAAGTATATTGTCATATTGTCCACTGTCGGGGTCGGCCTGTTGTCGGTGGTGTAATTAGTCATGATAATTTCTTTAAAATATAATACCGCCTTCATATATTAGGCCTATCTTGTTTTAAATTATTATATTGCATCGCGTAATGGTAAAAATCGTTAGTGCTGTAGTGTTTCTCATATGTCGGTGGTATATTTCTGCGGTATCCGTTCCTATACTCTAACATACAGTACAGTGCAATACACTGCCGAAATTTATTACTTTACATACAGCTGCACATTGTGTGCAGTAATTGGTATTTACCTAAATGACGTAAAGTAAAGTGAAGGAAGGAAACAAGAAGCAACGGAAACTCTGAACTCCTTTCTCTCTTGGATATTACAGGAAAAGAATGGTTGCGCAACACACAGATACAATCTCCCAAGGATGACCACTTCATAACTATTCAACCTTTTCTGTATCCCCATGTCAGCATGTGGTATTATATTTTAAAGAAATTATCATGACTAATTACACCACTGCACCACCGACAACAGGCCGACCGTGGACAATATACTTTGTTATAAATATTTGGACTGGAAATAAAAATTGTATAATCATGTAGGGCCTACTGAAATAGTTTAGGCCTACTAACATTGCCGAAGTTGTCGGTATACTGTCGGTTTGCGATCTTACCTGTCGGTTTGTGTCTTTTGTTGTCGGTGGTATGCGAAAGGTGTCAGTGGTTGTCGGTGGCGTATTTAGTCAGACCCGGAGACCGGTACCAGCCAGGCAGCTGCAGCTACAAGGCAGCCGAAGCCAGCCTGCCAGGAAAGCCTACTTATGTTGTCAGTTGTAGCCAGGTTGGAATTATGTCTGTATGTTGAGTTTGCTCAACATGTGTGGCGCGGATTAAGGATCCTGGCGCGTAGTGCCAGGGGCGTGTGGCGCGCATTGAGGGTCCTGGCGCGAATATATGGATGTAGGGTTAGGGTAGGATGTAGTGTAGTGGTGCACTGGCAACACATCCCACTATACACAGATACAGCTCTAGGCCTATTTGAAATTATTCCATAGGTTTAAAAAGATTGAAAAATTTCCGCTCGCTTCGCTCGCGTTCATACTATCAGACTGTAAGCCAGTAAGCCTGGCTGTGGACAAACGGACAGATTGAGCATGACCATTTAAAACATGATTTGTTTCAAAATTGTTTAATTGTCAGATTCTTCAAATCAATAAAACCATGATTCAGCAGAATTTCCGTGCTCGCTACGCTCGCAATTTAATAACATCTGTATTTGAAAACAGTCGGTTTGCCTACTCTAAACACTAAATGCTGAAATGTTAAAATTTTCCTGCTCGCTTGCTCGCAAAGGGCTCAACAGAAGCTTCGGTTCGGTTCGGGCCGAAGTTTGGCAATTTCGGTTCGGTTCGGCTTCTGCAATTGATGCTGCAGAAGCCCGGAGCAAACTTTGCTAAATATTCCAAATATTACATTGACTGATTGAGCTAAGACCAGAAGACAGTAAGACTAATCAATCTGTCCATCGTTGTCAGGTTGTACTAATTAATTTTGGAGTGTAAACGTTAAGCAGACACTGGTGCAGACAGGCAAAGCAGACAGTGGTGCAGACAGTGGTGCAGACAGAGATGCAGACAGTGGCAGACACCTGGTGCAGACAGTGGTGCACGCACTGGTGCAGACAGTAGTGCAGACAGTGGTGCAGACACAGGTGCAGACAGTGGTGCAGACACTGGTCCAGACAGTGGTGCAGACACTTGGTGCAGACAGTGGTGCAGACACTGGTGCAGACAGTGGTGCAGACACTGGTGCAGAGACCTTTGCGCAGCATGTGGCGAACTGTAACATTGTGTAACAATCTGTTGAAACGTTTGAAAGACCTTCGCGCAGCACGTGGCGCACTGTAACATTGTGTAACAAGCTGTTCAAATGTTTAAGAGACCTTCGCACAGCACGTGGCTTACTGTAACATTGTGTAACAATCTGTTGAAACGTTTGAGAGACCTTCGCGCAGCACGTGGCGCACTGTAACATTGTGTAACAATCTGTTCAAATGTTTAAGAGACCTTCGCGCAGCACGTGGCGCGCTGTAAGATTGTGTAACAAGCTGTTGAAACGTTTAGAGACCTTCGCGCAGCACGTGGCGCACTGTAACATTGTGTAACAAGTAGGGCTCGATCGGAGCTCCGGCCTCCGGCTCCGGCTCCGGCCATTTTGGCACCTCCGGCTCCTGCTCCGGCTCCGGTAAAAATATTGCCGGAGTTAATTTTTTAATAAAGTATTATATTTCGTGCATATTCTAATCTGAACAATTATTTAACACTATAAGTACTGTAGTACAGCTTCAATGTCAGTCAAGCTGTCAAGTATAATCTGATAATACTGCAGTATTTACTTAAAGTCAATGACTGACTGACTGTACTGCAGTACTGGTACTGGCCAGCTGGCTGACTAGCAGACTATTACAGATAGGCTCTACTTTAAAAAAGTTGTAAATGCAGAAATGCTATGATTGTACACTGTCACACTGTACCACTGCAGCCCTTTACTGCTGTCATGCCAGCATACTGCTGTACTGTACTGCAGTACTGGTACACGTACGGTAGGCTACCTACAGTACACACCTCTACCACAATTAGACAGTCTGACAGTTAGTGAGTTAGGTACTGTAGGTAATTTTTAGCCGTCAGCATCAGGCCGTCGCGTCGCCATCAGCGTCAGGCCGTCTGTCCGTGATAAATTAATTACTAATTTTTGAATTGAAAATTCGTAAATCTATAAATTGTGAAATTAATTAGACCTACAGTATGATTGATTATGAGCGATTGGCGAACGATAATCACACTTTATTTTTTTTTAAATAAATAATTAAATTTTTAAAATTTTTGAAAAACTCCGGCTCCTGCTCCGGCTCCGGCCAAATTGTCCAACTCCGGCTCCTGCTCCGGCTCCGGCCAAATCCCAACTCCGATCGAGCCCTAGTAACAAGCTGTTCAAATCGCGCAGCATGTGGCTTACTGTAACATTATGTAACAAGCTGTTGAAACGTTTGAGAGACCTTCGCGCAGCACGTGGCGCACTGTAACATTGTGTAACAAGCTGTTCAAATCGCGCAGCATGTGGCTTACTGTAACATTGTGTAACAATCTTTTGAAACTTTTGAGAGACCTTCGCGTAGCACGTGGCGCACTGTAACATTGTGTAACAAGCTGTTGAAACGTTTAAGAGACCTTCGCGCAGCACGTGGCGTACTCAAACATTGTGTAACAAACTGTTGAAACGTTTAAGATACCTTCGCGTTCGCGCAGTATGTGAGATACTAAAACAATCTGTTGAAACGGTTCAAAGGCCTTCGCGCGGCACATGAGACACTAAAACAATATATTATTGAAACGATTAAGAGGTCTATTTATTTTCCATCATAGCTAACACCCCAATTCATGATATTGGCTGAGGCTGATTGAATGGGATAATCTTTTTAGGCTCATTAAGCCAAGGAATGCCTGTTCACCACCATGGATGATATTCTATAGTAAACCTCTTCCATTATGTTTTCCAAAGTTGCCTTGGTTCCCATTTATCGACCACTCACAAGGACCATCTAGGGATCGAAACTGGGCTTCCTAATTGGAAGCCCAGGAATGTCACCAATAGACCAAGCTGCTGCTTGGTCTAGGGTCTAGCTGCAGCTGTGCTTCTAGCGTAAAACTGTGCTGTACAGCTGCACAGGGTACAGCTCTAGTCGTGCCCATATAGCCTTATGGTCGGACCCCTGTACCTTGTTACTTGTGTTACAGCAGTCATCCTCCATAGCATCTCTGCAAACAAAGTCCAATTTTGGAATGTATGAATACTGTACATTTCTGCAAAAGCATGGTAGGAATAATGAATTTGGCACAAAAAACATATTTATTGAAAAATGATAGAATTTATGATGGAATTTTATATACTTACAGGACATTAAAATATTTTTTTTTAATTTAGAAAAGTCCAATTTTGGAGTGTATTCCGATTTCGGAATCTACCCTCGCACAAAGTTCCAAAATTGTAATAAGTCCAAAATCGCCTATATCACCGACTGCCAGTGTCTGCACCACTGTCTGCACCACTGTCTGCACCACTGTCTGCACCAGTGTCTGCACCACTGTCTGCACGCTGCACCACTGTCTGCACCAGTGTCTGCACCACTGGCCGCACCAGGTGTCTGCAGTCTGCACCACTGGCCGCACCAGGTGTCTGCAGTCTGCACCACTGTCTGCACCACTGTCTGCTTAACGTTTACACCCTTAATTTTGGACTGAACTTCCATTTAAATGGCATTATTTTTTTAATTGTTTCCAGGTTACTTGGGTAGTTTAAAAATTAGCTTAATTATATAGTAGTTTAGGTTAGGCTAAATATTGCTGTTTTACTTTGTAGTACCTATATTTTTTAATTAATCATAACTTTGACACATAATACCAAATATACCTATTACCTCATATAAATAGTATTACAAAGACTACCTGTACTTTTAGTGAGGTTTTCTAAATTTGATGTCACTACTGTACGGCTTACTTTACTACACGTGAAAATGTGGTACATACAGTAAGTACTGAAGTATACAGTAGTTTAGGTTAGTAATGTACAGTAATGTAAATATTGCCATTTTATTTTGTAGTATATACTTATTTTTTTAATTAATCATAGCTTGGTTGCTAAGTCCGCAGACCAAAATAGGTACCAGTCTGCCACTGCCAGTCAGCCAGTATAGTTACGTAAATACGAATTTATGACCATAACTTGCTAACTTTCTGAACTTCGGTTCGGATTCGGTTCGGTTCGGCCCGAAGTTGGCCCTGCTTCGGTTCGGTTCGGTTCGGCCCCATAAAGTGCCTTCTGTTGAACCCTACTGAGTCGCAACACGCAATTTCATCACATATAAATTTAAAAAGTCAGTTGACGTTGACCTACTACTTACTACTGTACTACTACTACTGCAGTACTGTACTACTACAACTGTACAATACGGTACTATCTAACCATTACTGCAGTACTGTCAGACTGTAATTATGTCTGTATGTTAACATTATTATAAAATTTCCTTGCTCACTACGCTCGCATTTTATTGTTAAAATACTGTAGGGCTACAGGCTGTAGCACACAATGCTGCAATGCTGTACAGTACAGCATAATAAACTAAAATTATTACAATTCAGCAATTACTGCAAAATTTCATAGTCAATTGTTGGCTTGGCGCGCATTGGATATCATGGCTGGCGGCCTGGCGCGATTTTCGTTTAACCAGAACGCGTGTGGCGCGCTTTTTGTCAGTCAGTCGGTGAGAAGTCAAAAATTGGACTTGAGTCCAAAATTGGACTTCGACTCCAGTTCAAGTCCAAAATTGGACTTCTGTGAGTCCAATATTGGACTTCAAATCTGCCAATTGTTCCAGGGCCTTGGGTAATTGGATCGGGCGGGATTTTTTTTCTTTAATCGAAAATATATCAAAAAATAAGAGTTTTGAACAGGGGGACCTGAAATTCACCAGGGGGAACTTTTTTTATAAGGCTTTGAATTTTTACAAAAGTCCAATATTGGACTTTAAGTCCAATTTTGGACGTGACATTGAGAATCGAACTTAAAGGTACATGAAGCATGACAGATGAGAGACAGCCAGACAGCTGTTAAGTTATGGAAAGTTACCTTTGCAGCTCTGTATGTATCTGCCTGCAGTGTAATGACTGTACTGTACTTAGAATATAATCGTACATTCTAGCATTCTAGGTACTTTGTACTTTACTTTTAGCATATTGTTTAGTTTACAATTTACATTCATGTTATGTCTAACCTTACAGCCTTATGTACCCAGGACTTTATAGTGTCTTTAGGACTAGATTAGATTATGCTCCAACAAATATTTAATTACAAATTATATTTGTAATTATTATATTATATATTATATTATATTATATTATGTAATTATATATTTGTATACTGGTAGCAATGCCAGGTTAGCCAACTGCAGCTGCTGCTAAGGCTAACTACAGTACAAGCTACGATTTCGTCTAAGGCTATGGGAGCCCTATCAGAAAGAAATACTACAAGTTGATGCTACCACCATCGCTTCGAATTTTTCAATACAATAGGAAGGGGTATTATAAAACGGCTGGATAACAGGATAATGAAATGGGATTAGTAACTGATTAACGTGTTGGGGTCTCCACATAATAAGTACAGAAGTAACAAGTAACACACGTCATAATCATAAACCAATTGAGGGAAAGGAACAGGTTACAGAGGCAGGCTTTTCTAACTAAAACAATAAACGGCCACTTTTGACTTTACCAATTGAAGGAGCCCTATAACCTCACCACATACTACTACTACAATCGGCATGATTCATTGCAGGTGCATTATATATAGGCCCTATTATGTATTAAGAATGCTGTGCCGGCTTGTTGACAAAAGTGCGCCTCCACAACTCCCTTACACACTTACAGCCTTACACCTTATCTTATCACCCATGACATTTGCTAGATCATCCGCATCTTCAAGGCCAGTGTCCTTTAAGACAGTAAGAAAGATGCCTCTCAAGAAAGTCATGGGCTGTCCACCATGCTTATTCACTCCATGAGGTGCACTGGCTGGTCCTCACGGCTTAAAGCGATGTCCTGCAAAGCGGAGGCGGCGTTGTTCTAGTGTCAAGCTTGGGGGAACCAATGACTGAATGAGACACCTCCAACTCCAATGTTATATAGTGTCTGGTTGGAGATGCAGAGATGTGTGCATTGTACTTGTACTTGACACAGTGAACCTAATCAAAACAATTAGTCAATAAACATTAACTCAATAACATAATAGGTTACAGTTTACAGTAGTCTTATTTTTGCCATACGAAAATACCACAGGCAGACAGGTATGGCAGTATGGGTATGAATGAACAATACAGCTATAACTCAACTACGCTACCGCGGTATACACCGCTAAGGCAGTAAGGCTACCGCAAAGCTATACCACTACCGCAAAAAGTAACTACTGATGTCTGACTGTACAGCTGTACGTGTGCGATCCCTGTTTATACCGGTAATACATATAATAATTAATTTGATCATTAAAATAATGTTGCATTGTAATTATGTAATATATATGTACTGATGCGGGATGCAGTTTTGATTTAAATACCGATATACAGATATACAGTATGCCAGCATGGGTACACTTGGAGTTGTACTAAAGTCCAATATTGGACTTTGGAGTCCAAAATTGGACTTGAAGTCTAAAATTGGACTTGAAGTCCAATTTTTGACTTCTCACCGACTGTCAGTATTCCATATAGGTGTTGTAGCACTGTAGCTGTAGGCCTACTTCAGTAGGCCTATTTCTGTATTTCTGTATTTCAGTACACAATAGCTGAGTACTGGAGTAGGGTAGGCCTAACTTCACCTCAACTCATAGTCAGCTTTCAGGTTCAGCAGGCTGAGGCTGGAGCAGCATACTGACATAGCAGCATAGGCAGATAGGCAGGGCATAGGCCAGTAGGCTGATACAGTCTGACAGTAGGGTATGATACAGTTCAGCAGTTAGACTGCATACTGGCAGACTGGCATATATATTTAGATACCGGTATTCCTTCCAATATTCCTATCTGCCTATTACTGTGGGCCTATTACTGTATTACAGTCAGACAGTATTATAAATACTGAAATATAAACTGATAAAAGGTAAAAAGAACTTCAGACAGTCAGAACTTAGACTGTTAGATAGGCCCAAACTGCCAAAAGCTAATCTGCTAACTGGCTAAGTACTGCAGTGCTGCAGTGCAGTAATAGTGAATAGGCCTGTCGCTGCCGGTACAGTCAGACAGTACAGCAGTAAGAGACTGACAGAGTAGGGTAGGCCCATGGATAGGCCTAATGACTGAATGAAGAATGAAGCATGGGAGCATGGCATTCTGGCATTATAGGTTATACTGGCTTGTGGTCCGCGGTCTGGGCTACTGCAGTACTGGCTGACTCCCTGGCTGCAGACTGGAAATGCAGAAAATTCAATGTATCCAATCATGCCTAATTTCTTTCAATTTACGGCAGATGTATGTACTGTACAGTAGGCCTATACGAATAAATACTAGTTAGTTAGGCCAGGCTACTATATAGTATGAAAAGTGATGATCAGCTGGTTTCATTTTCACTACACTTATGGATGGATATACCTACTAAACTAAACATTGAGATGAATGGTGATGATTTTGCTGATTTTGGAGGCCGGATCTGCCGATGAACCGCGATGATGACTCTTTGACGCCCCTTACCGGCCAGAGCCAAAATTTGCAATTTTTACTTGAAATGCATCTCCTTTGTTATGCTTTATTTACAGAAGTTGTATCCTTTTTTGAATCAGCATGGCCGATTACGTGAAAAAAACCGAGCATAATTTTTGTTTCGTACTTTTCTTCATGGAAATTACCGCTATTTTTCAAAATAATTTTCAAATTTTCATAAAACATTTATAACAGATGAACAATTGCAAAACTAAAAAACTGCTCGAATTATATAGTATTACGCGCAAGTAGAAGGGTCTTGGTCCTCTCGGCGACAGTTGGACCACACTGACTGGCGCCAGACTGTCTGGGTGACACCTCCAAATTAGGCTAATTACACCCTAATTGACCCGTATCATCAATTAATTAGTACAATTAAACCATAATAGGTGTCTTACGACTCCTAATTAGGGTTTAATTGATTATCCTAATTAATCAATCCGATACGCAATGGTGTCAGTGTTGTCTAACTGTCACCAAGCCGGCGCAAGAGGGTGTCATAAGTGACACCGCAGCTCTTTTATTTATTAATACTTATTTATTTGTACTTAATTTTAATTAATTATTTGTATTTAATTTTAATTTATTTAATTGTATTTATTTTTACTTTATTTATTTGTACATAATTTTAGATTTACCAATAATTAGTTTTATATATTGGTTTCTAAATGACCTCATTGACTTTCATCTCGTTATACTTAGCTATAGGGTATACAGCTCCCTTACTGGTAACTAATTACTCTTATCTATATCCAGACAGCTTTATCGTTTACCTTTGACCCCCAATTAGCTTTAACCAAGCCAGAGCTTATTAATAATAGTTGTATCCAAGCGCCCCGCCCCCCTCTCGTGACACCTCTGATTACTAATTACTCTTACCTATATCCAGCCGCCTGCAGTTCCATAGTCTGCCTCTAGAGGGCGTATTGTATGTGCCTATACTGCCTTCACAGGGGCAGTTAAGTTAGCAGCTGCAGAAACAGTTCCTGTATACCCTCGAAACAGGAAACGGGCCCCCTGGACTGACAACAAAATTCAGAAGTGCCGAAATCACCTATACAAGGCGCAGAAAGAGTCCCGACTCAAACAGACTACAGCGGCCGAGAATACAGTTAAGGCTGCATCTAGGTCCCTGAACAGGCAGTACTCTGTTAATTTACAGGAGCTAATAAACCAACAGGTTGATGCCATCAATGATGCTGACGACAGCAGGCAATCATCCCAGGCATGGAGATCGATCAACTTGCTTGCTGGTCGAAAAAGCCAACCAACCACCAAGGTTAAGGCTGAATCACCAACCGATCGCCTCAATGGTTGGAAGGCCCACTTTGAAAAGCTCCTCAATAATGACAGGGTATTGCCTGATAACTTTATAGAAGTAAAAGTGTCTGAGTCTGTACTCCCAGATATTCCCATTGGTGATATCTCCTTTGCAGAAGTGAAGGCTGCTGCAAAGAGCATTAAGACCAATCGTGCCAGTGGAGTAGATGGTGTTCCCCCTGAGGTCTTTAAAATACCTGAGTGTTTAAAGCTCATCTATCCCATCATAGTAGACATGTACCGAACAACAAGAGTCTCACAAGAAATGAAAACAAATAAGTTGGTGCCAGTTCCCAAGAAGGGCAACCTAACACTCTATGGTTCTTTTCGGGGAATCTCATTGATCTCGATTGCTGCAAAGCTATACAATAGAATTCTATTAAATCGCATCAGGGATCCCATTGAGAGACTGCTCCGTGGAAATCAGAATGGGTTCCGTAAAGGTCGTGGGACCATGGAGCCCATTTTGTCACTTAGAAGGATAATTGAAGAGTTATCAAAAAAGAAAGACAGGCATCTGGCTGTTATCTTTGTTGACTTCTTCAAGGCCTTTGATTCAGTCTCTCGCTCACGTATGTTCAGCATACTTTCATTATATGGGATTCCTGATGAAATTATTGCAGCAATCAGATCAGTATACGATGGTTCGACAACATTTGTGTCTACTGTTGACGGTGACACAGAACCATTTGAAGTGTTATGGGGCGTCCTCCAAGGAGACACACTTGCACCATTCTTGTTCATAATTGTTGTTGACTATGTTCTACGCATGCATGTCCTTAGATCATCATAATGATGATGGGGTGATGATAAACTCCACCTACTGGCTCCAGAAGTCGGGGAAATCCTGCCAAGTACCTAACTGATCTAGACTTTGCTGATGACTTAGGAGTACTCTCAGAATCACTAGAATGCTGCTTCTAGTGTTGGTCTTTTTGTTAACTCCAGAAAGACCAACGTTTTGACAGTTAACTTTGAAAGTCCTCAGCAAGTCTCTGATCGGATGAGCATAAGCTCAAAAGATGGTATGCTTGAGCATGTGCATGACTTCTGTTACCTGGGATCATGGATCCGGAAGTCAGGTGAGGACCTTCGAATACGTAAGGGAAAGGCATGGGCAGCCTTTCCAGGATTTGGAAGTCACCGAGAATTACTCGGACACTTAAGGTCCGATTATTTAGAGCAGCAGTAGTTCCAGTACTCCTCTATGGGAGTCCATGCTGGGCTCTAACTGCTGAGGACACCAAATCTCTGGATGGCACATTCACAAGAATGCTACGCCGGGTTCATTGTGTCAAGTACAATGCACACATCTCCAACCAGACACTATATAATGTGACACTAATATAACTATATATAGAATGTATATAGTGTCTCATTGGTTCCCCCAAGCTTGACACTAGAACAAAATCGCCTCCGCTTTGCAGGACATTGCTTTCGCTGTGAGGACCAGCCAGTGCATAATCTTGTACTTTGGCAGCCTCATGGAGTGAATAAGCATGGTGGACAGCCCATGACTTTCTTGAGACGCATCTTAAAGGACACTGGCCTTGAAGATGCGGATGATCTAGCAAATGACATGGGTGATAGGGAGTTGTGGCGGTGCAATTTTGTCGATAAGCCGGCACAGCATTCTTAAAAATGCAGCTGCAATGCAGCATGCCGATCCTAGTAGTAGTAGAGAGATGGCCAAGAGAGAGGCGAATGAGTGTAGAGAGCGGGCTGTGAGGGAAGCAGAAAGGGTTGAGAGGGAAAGGATGTTAGCGAACCAGAATGTGGAGAGAGAAGAAAGGGAAAGGGAAGAGGTTGGAAATCGGACGCGAGATAGTTGTAACCATACGCACAACCAACTCCAGGAATTAATGCAGTATCAGGCAAAACAAAAACGCCGATCAGAACTGGCGAACATGGGTTTATCTGAGAGCGATGTTGGTTCAGGTAGTATATATGAGGGAGCAAGTGTGATGGAAAGTTTTATTAATACCCCACTAAGTGAAACCAGACGGCAGACAGGTGACTGGTGGAGGGGGGTAATAACATTACTTACAGTAACAACGCTAATAATACCGTATGGGATAACCCCAATATTAATGACCAGAGTGCCAACACCGGAAGAGAATAGAGGGTCAGCGAATATCTACGAGGCCGTAGAACTGGGTAGGGGACGGGGCAGTCACTCCGTAATCGTCCAAACGAAGGAACGTCGAACCCATGTGGAAGATGGATGGAGAACAGTAGCATTCATCCAGGAGGTCGAAATGGGATCTCATGAATGTGGATATGATGCCAGGAGTGGACAACGTGAGGAAAGTGAGAGGATTACTCGAGGTAACATTTCTATGAGCAACTGGAGGAGTCGAAATAGGATAGATAGCGAACCGTCGATAGTCGAAGTAGAGGAGGGAAACTGGTGGGGCCGAACTTCGGGAGATTGCCGTTGCCCTGAAGAAACACAGCCTGGCGATGTATACTGCACAGCGGGAGGAGGGTATAGGATATACCGAGAGAATGAACGAAACGAGATGATGAGAGGGGAATGAAGAGAAACTTCCCATCGAAATGTAGTAGGCATCCATGCTATCAGTTTCAGACCCAGACAGACCCAGTCAACGCTCCAATGTGGAAACGAATACTGTATAAGTTTGACGATAATGCTATGGAGTCACATAGTTTAAAAATTGTCTCCAAGTTTAGCCAGCGAGCAGTCCAGTTTTTTCTCGTGAAAAACGTGTGATAGGTAAGCAATCGACTTGATGCACTCTGAATAGGATGTTTTTTGGTTCGAACGTTTGAAGCCAAGGAAGTATAGTTTACAGGATTCCGGTAGTATGTGTCCGGCCGCACTAATATGAGAGGGAGTCTCGCTTGTTAGTGTTTTTCCCCAGCACATCCATTTCGATTTACCTTGTTCTATTTCCAAGTTAAGCCGCTTGCACTGCTCATTCACAATGATAGCCATTCTCTCAATGTCCTTGGCAGAAGTGCTCATAATTCTGCATATGCAGAAAGTCATCTGCATATGCTAGTGCGCCAAGCCAGATGTCATTCACTCTGCATCCCAGGTTAGCAGATTGAAGCTCTTCCATAATGGCCCCTGTGTAAAAATTAAACAACCAGCTGGATAATAATGATCCTTGTAGCCCTTGTAATGATCCTTGTATAACTCCTCTTAGGATCTTGATGACTTCTCATTTATGTCCGTATCCATTAGGTTGCCAAACTTAAGAAAGACTTCACTGATTGAGTAATAGTGCATAAGAGTCAGGAGTACTGTATGTGTGGGTTCGCGACTTTGATTGAGTAATAGTGCATAAGTGTCAGGAGTACTGTATGTGTGGGTTCGCGACTTTGATTGAGTAATAGTGCATAAGTGTCAGGAGTACTGTATGTGTGGGTTCGCGACTTTGATTGAGTAATAGTGCATAAGTGTCAGGAGTACTGTATGTGTGGGTTCGCGACTTTGATTGAGTAATAGTGCATAAGTGTCAGGAGTACTGTATGTGTGGGTTCGCGACTTTGATTGAGTAATAGTGCATAAGTGTCAGGAGTACTGTATGTGTGGGTTCGCGACTTTGATTGAGTAATAGTGCATAAGTGTCAGGAGTACTGTATGTGTGGGTTCGCGACTTTGATTGAGTAATAGTGCATAAGTGTCAGGAGTACTGTATGTGTGGGTTCGCGACTTTGATTGAGTAATAGTGCATAAGTGTCAGGAGTACTGTATGTGTGGGTTCGCGACTTTGATTGAGTAATAGTGCATAAGTGTCAGGAGTACTGTATGTGTGGGTTCGCGACTTTGATTGAGTAATAGTGCATAAGTGTCAGGAGTACTGTATGTGTGGGTTCGCGACTTTGATTGAGTAATAGTGCATAAGTGTCAGGAGTACTGTATGTGTGGGTTCGCGACTTTGATTGAGTAATAGTGCATAAGTGTCAGGAGTACTGTATGTGTGGGTTCGCGACTTTGATTGAGTAATAGTGCATAAGTGTCAGGAGTACTGTATGTGTGGGTTCGCGACTTTGATTGAGTAATAGTGCATAAGTGTCAGGAGTACTGTATGTGTGGGTTCGCGACTTTGATTGAGTAATAGTGCATAAGTGTCAGGAGTACTGTATGTGTGGGTTCGCGACTTTGATTGAGTAATAGTGCATAAGTGTCAGGAGTACTGTATGTGTGGGTTCGCGACTTTGATTGAGTAATAGTGCATAAGTGTCAGGAGTACTGTATGTGTGGGTTCGCGACTTTGATTGAGTAATAGTGCATAAGTGTCAGGAGTACTGTATGTGTGGGTTCGCGACTTTGATTGAGTAATAGTGCATAAGTGTCAGGAGTACTGTATGTGTGGGTTCGCGACTTTGATTGAGTAATAGTGCATAAGTGTCAGGAGTACTGTATGTGTGGGTTCGCGACTTTGATTGAGTAATAGTGCATAAGTGTCAGGAGTACTGTATGTGTGGGTTCGCGACTTTGATTGAGTAATAGTGCATAAGTGTCAGGAGTACTGTATGTGTGGGTTCGCGACTTTGATTGAGTAATAGTGCATAAGTGTCAGGAGTACTGTATGTGTGGGTTCGCGACTTTGATTGAGTAATAGTGCATAAGTGTCAGGAGTACTGTATGTGTGGGTTCGCGACTTTGATTGAGTAATAGTGCATAAGTGTCAGGAGTACTGTATGTGTGGGTTCGCGACTTTGATTGAGTAATAGTGCATAAGTGTCAGGAGTACTGTATGTGTGGGTTCGCGACTTTGATTGAGTAATAGTGCATAAGTGTCAGGAGTACTGTATGTGTGGGTTCGCGACTTTGATTGAGTAATAGTGCATAAGTGTCAGGAGTACTGTATGTGTGGGTTCGCGACTTTGATTGAGTAATAGTGCATAAGTGTCAGGAGTAAACTGTATGTGTGGGTTCGCGACTTTTTGTAGCTTAGTGAAAAGTAAAGAGTTACCAACATTATGTCAAAGGCTGAGGCAAGATCTAGTTGTAAAATATATACTGGTGATCCACTGCGCTTATAATACTGCAGACACTCCAAGACAGAACCAATTACCAAATCTGTCCCCATATATTGTTGATACGCAACTTGGTTAGGGTGGGGTCTAATATGTTGGTCAATATATTCAGAGATAGTGAGTTGTTCAAAAACCTTAGCAAGCAGTGATATTATCGACACAGGCCGGTAGGAGTTAGGGTCATAGTGAGTGCGCTGCTTACCTTTGTGCACACTGGTAACTATTGTTTTCCCAAAAACTGTGGGGACAATGTGTAGTCTGAAGCACGTATTGAAAATTAGGCATAGGAAAGGACAAACAATATTGCCGCCACCGCTGGTAATTTACTGCTTTGTACCGTTGTTCATTGTTTATTTGGTAATATTATTACTCGATGTTTATATTTGGAGAACACATACGTAATCGATAATATCAACTAACTTTCTTTATTATTAAGAGGTAAGCAGAAGGGAAGATCGAGTAACTATTTCGGTTCAAATTAAAGTGGTTTGTGTGATATTTATGCTATTTCATAATACCAACGTGAGTGAGCTGAAATTCTCCTTATACATGAGCAAAATTAGTCTGAGTCAGTAAATCAGTGTATTCCCATAATGACCGAGTGAGTGAGTGTGAGTACATAATACTACATCCCTAAAGGATGTAAATAACAGTGGCTCTATTAAATAATCTGTTGTAGTTATCGTTGTTGTCACCAGAAGTTTGACTGTTTTCCTGTGACTTGCCATAGTGATATGCGGAGCTGAAACTTGGTAGAATTACTTTTAGGACTGCGATCTAATGTTATTCACATTCTTTGTGGACATTTATGATAATGGGCAACCATTTGTTTGAGTGTGGCTGACTGTTGTCATCTTTTTTAGGTGTTGTCACAAATTCCACCTATCCCAGTTTGCATGTTTACAGCCGCCAGACATGGCCTGCAAGCCGGATAAATATTTCTGAATATTTGCCAGATACATTTTTCCTGGGCAGTCAGATAACTGTGATTTCTACCTGATGACACTGGTTCAGAACTTCGGTAGAGGTGATGTGGCATTGAGGCCCTTTTATTCCATAACAGACCAACAACCAATCAGAGGCTGCCATTATACAGAACAACGGCCAAACACAGAATTTGGAAAGTGAAAAACACGTTTCATTGGTTTATGAGTTCGCGAATGGATTACAAACAGAGGAAGTATAGTAGGCCTAGAGTGCGGTTTGAGCGGCAATTCAAATAGTTTATGAAGAACGCATAATTCAAATATTTCCCGTGTGCAAAGCCAAATTAATATATCTAATAGTGGGGAACACCATTTTGGTCCAAAATATTATGAAATTATGGCCCATGTGAAGAATTCCAGGTTTTCACCAAAAACACAGGTTACAGAAGGGCTGAATCTAACCAAAACAATAAACGAATTAGTATATGTACAGCTTATAAGACAGAAATTAGCGCTATAAAACACTTTAAAAATATAAATAATCTTCATATATAAAATTCCAATAAAAAGTTCACCGAAAAGTGAAATCCTGGTATTCATCAAATGGGCGGAAATTATTTTTATGATCGCTTTTACTGCATGTTTAAATGGTGTTTCCAAATCTGAAAACCGCTATTTAATAGCTCTTTTAGTTTTCAAGTTATAACAATTTCCATTTAATAGGCGAGTCAATCTAGCCGAAAAAGGGGGTCAACCCATAACAATTCGCAATTCACCCAAACCAATTTTTTTTTATTCTACATTGCCTTGTTAATACCCCCAAAAAAAGTCAATAAAGATATATTATACGGAACACTTTCAATTTGCTGTTTCTTTCCTTAGCAACATGGATTTTACATAGCAACAAGGGGTCTAGTGGTGGGATTTTTTCCAAATTTGGTACAGACAAACTTAACTCCAATGACTATCGATTGACAGAAGTATGCACTTCTATATAGTTACCAATTTAGTTTCCAGAGCAACGGAAATTTGTCTAATAATTTAACCATTTTTAATACAAATTTTGCTGGTACAATATAAGGACCTTATTTACACAACTTATCTACTAAACGGGTGGATGTAACCTCGCCCATCGGATTTATCGACCTCAAAAACCCTTATCCCCAAAAAATTTATTTGTTATATGATAAACTATTGTGATTTTCAAACTAAAACAAATAAATAAATTACACCTAAAATCAATGGAGCAATCACAATTTAAGTATATGAAAAATCTTCACTAACATTAATGGAAATTAAGAAATTTCCTTGTAGTGGAAATGTATAATTATTTTACAACAGTTACCTTAAAATATATCGTAAAATTTTTGATATATTTAAAAATTGGAGGCGACTTCTACAGTAGTTTCCGAGATATAGCAATTAATGTGTAACACGCCAGTGTAAATATTACTAATTTCCCATTTAATCACAGCTTATTGTGAAATTAATTAAATTATTCTGGAACATCACCAATTTGCTGCTTACTTTTCCCTTCTGCTCCTTTTGTTTGGCTTGTGTTATGCAAATCTACGCAGAATTTCCATGAATAAACATATGATCCGCAAAATAAAATTTTATAGACTTTTTTTTGGTCATTAATTAGGTAATGCAGAATCCAAAATGTGTGGTTCGGATTGATTGCGAAATACTTATGGGTT
Source organism: Nemertoderma westbladi (assembly GCA_032718475.1). NCBI lineage: Eukaryota > Metazoa > Xenacoelomorpha > Nemertodermatida > Nemertodermatidae > Nemertoderma > Nemertoderma westbladi. The sequence goes on from JAUCBJ010007464.1 coordinate 27,608, forward strand.
TTTTGCTAGATTGACTCGACTATAAGGAATCCTATTGAAATTACTATTACTATATATAATGAAAGGTCGATTATCTCCAAATATTTTTTTAATTAAATTGTCAACTTCAAAACCCTACTACTTCTACAATTTTTGAGTAATTAGTCTGAAAATTTATGCGGGTGTCTACATAGCCTCTCTGCATAAAAGTATCAGACAACTTTTTGAAATTTTTTGTTAATAAAATGTAATTATATTTATAACAAACCTAAAAAATTCGCGTAAATTTGCAACGCCACCTAGCGGTGCAGAATTATTTTCACAATATTTAACCTGATAGTTATGTTGCCCCATCTTTGATCTATCATATAAAAAAAACTTTCATGTGATTATATTAAAAACTCTAGAAGCCTTAGGGTTTTAAGCGCAACCAAGAGAAACTAGTATTATCTAATATTAAATAGCGAAAAATAAAAGTTTTCTGACCTGTCATGTAGAATGACAGCTTCTTAGATAAATTCTTAATTCCAAATCCAAATTATAACCAAAACCAATCAATTTTGAAACGCTGAGAGAGATAAATTGAAGAGTTGTCCAAAAATGGAGTACCCCAACCCCCCCCCCCCCCCCCCCCCCCCTCCCCCTCTTAAAGGATATAAGGGACAAAAAATACACGTAGGCCTACGATTTTATAAGGTTGACTAGACTAGGCCTACCATTTTACCCCGTTCGGGGGTGTACCTACAGTATTACGGTACTGTAAGTCTATCAAATGTGCAATGTAAACTAATAATATAGCAGACTACCAGTTGGAAGTGGTTGAAACCGGCAGATTAGAAGCCTAGCTTCATAGCTTAGAATTGGATGGATGGATATAGATGAATTCTACCGCATAAAGAGTAGGAGTGGAAGTGGCTGGTCCTGGTATCAAATCCTAGTTGTACTAACTATGGCATTACTCCACATTCCCACCGCTCTGCAATCCTGTATTCTAGTATATGCAGGTGAGGTCCCTAGTACAGCGGATTGCGCAGTAAAGGGCAGAGCAACTCGGACGTTAGTAGCAACCGATATATGTAGAACATCGGACTGCGATTCGATCAACTACGGTCCCGAGTTCACCAGCATCGCCACGGAATGGAATTTAATCTGCGAACAGGCCTATAAAACCGGCGCGGCTACCAGCATCTATATGTTGGGACAACTAATTGGCGCGATCGTATTGGGCTGGTGTAGCGACCGTTACGGTAGACGTGTAACAGTTTACGCCAGTCTGTGCCTATTCACTACGGCAGCTTTGGCCTCCGCGTTTGCCCCGAGCTATTCCACCTTCGCAGTTCTCCGATTTATTGTCGGCTTATCTGCCGGTGGTCTCATCATATCCTCCTATGTTCTCTGCTGTGAGTCAGTTGGTTCTTCCTGGCGAGCTGTCGCAGGGACTACAGTCCATCTATCATCCTCTTTCGGTTTAGCAACACTAGCGGGTTTAGCCTACGCGTATCGCTCTTGGCGCCATCTAGCGTTAGCAGCTGGATTCCCCGGGCTCCTGCTATTGGCTACCGTTGTCTACGTTCCAGAATCGCCTCGGTGGTTAATTTCGCGCGACCGATACAGAGAAGCTGAAGTCGTGTTGAACCGATTCGTGGGTTCGACCGGTATGAGACTAACGGAACGCAGAATTTCCGACAAGCGTTCCACCCGTTCCACACCTCTAGTATTCCTGCGCCATCCAACTCTGCGTTTACGCTTCCTCGTTGCCTCTTTCCGTTGGTCTGTCTGCGCTCTTGTATACTTCGGCATTACGTTAAATATTAAGAGCCTTCCGGGCGATAAATACACTAGTTTCGTGTTGTTAGCTCTAGTAGAATTACCTTCGGTTTTTCTACCACTAATTTTAGACAGAATTGGCCGACGCCTACCCCTGATTATTTCATTCCTTGTCAGCGGTTTATGCTGCTTCGTCTTCCCTTTTATTCCCCCTATTGCCCATCGCAATCTCTTTGTAACATGTTTAGCTCTTCTTGGTAAACTCGCTATCACATTTGCCTTCAGTATCGTTTACATATACGACTCAGAATTGTTCCCTACTAACCTACGTAGCCAGGCACTAGGTGCGTGTAACACGGTGTCCCGTCTGGGTTCCATTCTGGCCCCTTTCGCTGTCACTATGGGCAACGCGTTCGGTCCTCATTCCCCCTACTTATTATTCGCATGTCTCGCTTGCGCTGCCGCCGCCTTTAGTTTGTTACTGCCCGATACAGTCGGTCGTAGAATCCCAGATAGTGTAGCAGAGATGGACAATCTTATGGAAAACTTCACGATAAACCCACCCAATCGAAAAATACCTTTAAGTGAAAACGCATTTTTATAATATTGATGGGAAACGATAGGCCTACCCTAAATTTTTTAAATTAAATTATTTTTTGTTTAATTTACGTAGTGTGCAATGGAATTCCAGTAATAAATACAAATTGAAATTAGACATACTTAATATCAGTGCTGCTCAACTAGTTGAAAGTTATACTCTTTAAGTTGTCATTTAATGTTATTTACTAAAACGTGGTTTTATTTAACTTATCACTGCGAATTTAGTTAGTTAACGGCGTTTTTATTTTAAATAGTTGACTTTTAACTAAAATCTAACTAAATTCCAAAAGCTGAAAGCAGGATCCCTCAGGCCAGTGGACCTAATACGTTTCAAATTTAGTTATTTTCTACAAACGGTGCAAAGCTGCTAAATTCATGACAGCTAATTATAGGTTAAATTCATTACATAATGTTAACATAGTGCTAATTATATGAAAAGTCATTCAACTCAATATAGTTTGTGAGGTGTTGCACGGAAATAGCAACCGTTGCTATGGTTACCTGAATTATTCAAAATTTTGGTATTTAGTTTAAAATTTTAGTTGAATTTTCAACTATTATTTAACTGAACACCTCAAAATTAGTTGAAATAATTAGTTAACTTGTCATTTATATTTATTTATTTGGGTTTAGTTAATTTGTCACTACAAAACTGTTGAACAGCACTTATGAATATAGTGTTAATGTGTCATGGGGATGTGCTGTTTTACATATTCGACCTATAATTTATTGTGCCACGAATATTTCTTCAATATCCATCCTCAAATTGAGAGATGGGGGGGGGGGGTGGAGGGATAATAGCAGCATGATATTCTAACCAAAACAATAAACGAAAGTCAATAGTTGGTTGTTTTATTTTTAAATATCTCTCCTTTGGCTGTCCAGATTCGTTTAGGCCTACTCCATCCATATTATTTGATTATTGTGTCCGACAACCGGAACCTTACCCTTCCCAAACCCACACATATATTATACGAGTACCACGGGTTTCCCACCCAAGCCTAATGTTTGTACTGTAGGGGTAATTACTGTAGCGTTTGTACTGTAGGTGTAGGTAAGATCACGGACTGACTAGTTACAGGGCACACGGGGGGGGGGGGGGGGGTTGGGCTGCAGTGATTTCCAGGAATGTTAGTATTAGGTTACTACGTACGCCTTCCACCAAGTCAACTCTCAAGGTATCAATACAGACATGGGACTAGGTAGATTACAAACGAGGTATACAAGAGCACGTGATTGGGGATAGGTTGGCCGCCAGGCCACACCTGTAGCAAGACAGAGGTAGCAGGGAGATGGGATATTAGCTTTACCAGAGATAGGAATGTACAATTAGGCGGTCAATATGTACTACATTATGTAGTACGTATTTATTGTTATATTGGGGGGGGTTTCAGTAGGTTTTAGTTTTAGGTAGTAGGATTATGTACTTAATTAGGGTTTTGCTACGTACGGGTGCCAGGCTGGGGTCTTAAACCCCAGTCTGGCTCATTACTAGGGAATATTCATCCGCGCTACCGGGGTACATTAGACACAGATTAGCAATATTGGTTCAGTTGGTTTGGTGACAAGAGTGGAAGGTGATATCGTTGTTTTATGGCACAGTTCTTTAGTAGTACAGATTCCTTATTCATTTTACGTATTCACTTATATTATTTTATCTTTTGTAAATGCATCTGATTTATTGTTTGTTATCTGTTTATATTCTGTCTATATTCTGTATTACTATGGTGCTGTGTAGGGATCGGCCTGCACAGACACCACACTGGAGCGTTTAGTTATCAGTTTCCTTTCCACCGGACGGGCGGGTTACCTGATTTGGGCGGTTCAGTGGGGAACTCATCATTACGTGATATTTACGCCACTACACCAACCCAAAAATAAAACAACGTCACGAGTGGGGGCTGTCTCAGAAAACGACAGCCTCGATAACGACACGACAAAGACCCGCGACGCGGCTTCCCGCGAACCGGTAGAGTGGCCTTAAAAAACTGTAAGATAGGCCAAAAAAGTATTCCATTATTCCGTAACTCAGACCTGTCGGTCCCTCCATAGGCTACCGTACCTAGGATGTCAGACAGTCTACTTTCTGGCAGTCAGCCAGCGACGGCACCTGGCCAGGTTGAACCCGGGGTTCGACCCGCCACTGGCGGGGCAGCAATGGCTGCCCCAGCTACAGCCTCGAGTCCCTTCTTGGACTTGAGCAACCCGGTATCGGGGCGCGGCAGCCCCGTGGGCCCGAGCTCCCGGGAATCCCCGCCTATCCCGTCGACGGAAGAATCCGTCGGGCGGCCGGCCGGGACCACGACACCCGATGAAACACGGACGTGGATAGACGAGTTAATCACGGCAACGACGCAGTCACTCCCGACTGAGTTACCACAACGAGGAGAACCGCCATCACCTCCCGCCGGTCCGGCACGGTTCCCAGAGGAACACCAACGCCGGGAGAGATCGAGATCACCTCCCTCCAGACCGGAGCCGGCGATAGATGACGACAAGGGAAGCGGGGTGGACCCAGACCGGGAACCCTCGCAATTAATCCCAGCACTACCCAAACATCCAGCCCGAGGACGCTCGCGAGAAAGAGGCGATCGGACGAACCCGATGGGACGGCCCAACGGGACAACGAACCGGAGGAAGCTCCGTTCTTCCTCGGACCCCAACCGGCCCCCAGCGCAGCTTGACACAGGGGTGATCGAGCGAGCGGGGCGACAGTTTCGATTACAGCGAAGACGATTGGAGACCTGGGCGACTGCCGGACGACCGGATATCGACCTGGCGGCAGCCCTAGAAGTAGTCAACGATTACCTCAGGATTCTTGGAGAGCAAGGCGCCGAGGAGGAAGCCAAACACTGGGAGACGGACATCGGGGGAATATTGGACGATGCGTTTGATAAATGTTTATTCAATCAACAGGTAAGGGTGGGAAACATTTTTATAGGGATACCCAGCCAGCCACAAAACGGCTGGACTGGCATAACCCTAGCCGGTGACGGCATAGACCAGGATGAGATACAACCTGGGGACAGTGCGAGTCAGCCGCGTGGTTCAAATTCGAACGCGTCTGACTCCATTCAAAACCGAGTGGAGTATGAAGAGGCTCTCTTTGAGATGGAAAGGCTCGACCGAGAGGAAACTCTTGAGCGAGAATTAATGAACCAAAAACTTGAATGTGAGAGGGTTGCGAGTGAGACGGCCCAGAGAGCGAGTGAGACGGCCCAGAGAGTGATTGAGGCGGCCCAACGAGCGAATAGGGAGGCCGATGAGGCGGCCCAACGAGCGAATAGGGAGGCCGATGAGGCGGCCCGACGAGCGGACCGCGAGGAGATAGCGAGAGAGAAATTGCGGGCTGATAATAAAGTGAGAGATGAGGCGCGTTTATTAGCGATACGTAAGTTAGCGATGGCGCAAGCGCGCGGGGTGAAGGGGGGCTCCACTGCGGGTATCGGTGTGGGGTCCAGAGTGAGCAATAACAGTGTACGCTCAGCGAGAGCGAGTCCGGGCCGACGAACTAGCGAACTGAGCAGACCCGCCTCGGTAATAGGGCTCCATAAGGGCCCAGCTCATCCGGCTAGAAAACAGCCGGTTGGGCCGGGTGAAGCCCGTGTGACAGGGAGTGGTGAATTTGGGGGTGTACCGGTAGGAGTAGCTGCAGCAACTATAGCACCCACAGTAAGTACCCCACCGATAGTTGTAGTACCTACGGTAGTAACTACACACACCACTACACCTACTATAAGCACTACACCTAATATAATTCCCACAGTTATAAGAGGAACGAGTTTTTACGGCGGCCCGGGTATTTTTACGGGTCCGCCTCCGCCTGGTGCTACCAGGAAGGGCGGCCCGGGTATTTTTACGGGTCCGCCTCCGCCTGGCGCAGCCAGGATCACAGCGATACAGGAGCTGCCTCCGGCTGCCATGAAACCTCCCCAGGTAGCGCCGGCCGTAGTGGTCGTCGATACCGACGAGGTAAACGAACCGAGAGGAACAGCAATGTATTACCCCACCCAGAATCGGGGTGGGCTCCCAGCAGAGGAGGCGACACAGGGGGAGCGAGAAGGACAGCTCCAGGTTGGACAGGGGGAGCCCGCAGTAGGGTTCCGAGTAACACAGGGGGAGGTAGACACCGCCTCCACACACACACAGAGCCACGCCTCGAGGGAGGCGGACCACCAGGGTTTAAGAGTGCTAACCTCCCTCAAACTTCTGCAAGATAATACTGGTAAGTTAATTATCGCAGAACAAGGGGAACAGGGAAGTTCCCCTACGGCGAACTCGAGGGGACTCCGAGTAGGGGCCCCAGAATTCGCGCCGGCGGTAGACAATACCGCCAGCCGGGGGAGAGTGAACAGACAGAGCGGGACCGTCGGCTTTGCACCGCGGACGGCCCCGACAATCAGTGAGACTGCAGCCCGAGCAGGGGACCTGCAGACGGACAGAGGGGATGGACGGGAGTCGGCCTCCGAGAGGCCCGACGCAACCGCCCACAGGGGTAGGCCAGAGTCGAGGTATCTGGCGGAGCTCTGCAGAAAAGGGGGCTCACCGAGCCCCCCCCCCCCACGAACAACAATGCGTTCATTTGGAAATTCTGAATGGCCCCAACAGAATTCCATATATGAAAGTACAACTCACCCAGACCCTCCCCCTTCAGGGAGGCGAATGGGCGAGTCCCCAGCTAGAGAACAATACCCGGATTACCCACGGCCGGGAAGTCGGTTGGGTGAGCCGGGGTTTGAGCTACCTCCGCTTGCGTACCCTAACCCTACCAACGGTGTCGGACGGTATATAGACCCCTTCGGACCGTCGGAGGAGCCCACGTCAACACGGGCGGACTCATCACCGCGCGTGTACAATGACACAAACTCAACCCACGATAACGAGGCGGTTTCGACAGCGAAAATGCTCCACATTATACGTGAGCAGAATGAGCTGCCAAAATCCTTAGCCTTTAAATTCGATGGGAAACACCCCGAGGAATACATACAATTTCGGGCTCTGTTTTCCAACGAAATTCTAACAAAGGAAATGTCAGACACCCGCCGACTAACCTATTTGGCGACTTATCTAGCGGGTGACCCGAGGAAACTCGTTAATCGTTTCCAGGGCCAGTTGAATGGGTTCAGGAAGGCCTGGAAGGCGATAGAGGATCGGTATGGCGATCCGGAACAGATCATTGATGACGCCATATTTCACCTCACTGATGGGGTGAGGGTTGAAACACCAGACGAGATGACCGAATACAGCGATCGAATAAATCAGCTGATTAATTCCATCGAGACGATGGGCGAGACCTACCATCTCAAGGCGGGCGGGCTGCTGAATCAAGTGGTTGATGTACTACCACTACATCTGCGTCGCAGCTGGGCGCAGCAAGTGACAAAGATTACAGCTACGCAACATCGCCGAGCAACGCTAGGAGAATTTGCTGACTTCATGGAGTACAAGGCAGCGAGCGCTAATCAGCGCTGTTTAAAATACCCCAAGGATAAAGGGCGAAGTCGACAGGAACAAGGAGACCGTGGGAAAAGGGAATACCCCACGGGCCGTTTCAAATCCAATTGGAAGTCGAGCAATACCCAAAAATTCGCCTGTAACAACGTTGGGGACAACAACTACAGGGGTAGACTGTCGGAACCGGCGCATAATCGAGCGACGGGCCGATCGCCTTCGCGGGAGAGCAGTCGGGGCGGGTCGACCCCACCAACTAACAATCGACAGGTCTGCTTCGAGGAATCTAAAAGCGGAAGCGCCCCACCCACAGCGAGCAGGGGAAGTGGGCAATGGGTAAAAGATGTCTTCCATATAGACATCGGGGAGTTCCCTTTCAATGAAGAAAGGTATTGCCAGTTCCATAGGGGAACGTCTCACAGAACGATTGAGTGCAGAAACTGGCAGAAGATGGACGCCGACACACACAAGGCGTATGCTAGGAAGCATCACCTGTGTTGGACTTGTGCCTGAACAGGGCACTCTGGGCGGGCATGCCCATACGATAGTAAGAACACAGAGGGGGACGGTAAGTCCACCGAGCAGCAGGCGCATAAACATGCGGATAGTAGGACAGCGGGGGAGAGGGTGGCCGATAAGCAGGTGGCCTTCCCTGTCTTCCCCATGAGACGGAGGTTGCGGAAACCACCGAAGATTAAACCCTATGTGTACCTGAGGATTGTTGCATTAGCGGTATGTGATAACCGCGGCCAGCAGGTAACCACTTTGGGGCTCTTAGACGGAGGTTCAGCGATAACGATGATGGACAGAGTGGTTGCAGACCGCCTTCAAGTTAAACGAAGGAAGGCATTTATGCAACTTTGTACCATCGCCAACCCGGACAGAGACGTAGAGTACGACTTGATTCTATGTCGATTCAAATCTATTGTGACATATTCCCAATATAAGTCGGACCTTGTTGAAGCTCGGGTTCTACCCGAGCTCAACGTACCGGCAGACCGGCCCTCGGCCGATGAAATTCAACAATACACACACGCCCGAGGACTGAACTTTAACATACCCAATGACCTGGATGTACCCTATGTATCAGTACTCATTGGTATAGATTGCCCAGGTTCTCACCGGCTACTGCAGCCTTCCATCGAAGGACCAGACCCCGAAAGGGACCCCCAGGTCATGCTAACCCCATATGGTTGGTGTATGACGGGACCTGTAAAGGACATTGATGAGCAGCCCGACAGACACAGTGCAGGGCTGGCTAGACCAGTCTTCACCGTGGCCGGGAAAGGGCACCCCACCGAGTCTTCGGAACTCACATTGGAGGAGGTCCGAGAACGAGAGGAAGAAACCAGGCGCGACCTAGAAAGGCTCTATGACATAGATACCGAGGGCTTATATAACCCAGCCGTGGGCGCCTCACAGGCGGACAAGATATCGACCGATGTATTGAACAGGGAGATGATCTTGAGCGGCGGGCATTACTCAGCTCCAATGCTCTGGAAAGATCGAGCAGTACCCTTGGTTAACAATAGAACCATGGCGGAGATGAGACTCAACCGACTCAAACGGTCATTGACTAAACACCCTGACAAACACGAATTTGTTGAGAAACAGATTCAGAAGTATATAGACAAAGGGTGGGCCCGTAAACTCACGGCGGGGGCACCCGAGTCTCCTCGAACTTACTATCTGCCCCTACACGTTACCAAAGGGGCATCCAAGCTGCGACTGGTCAATGACGCAGCGGCGAAATACTTGGGTAAATCGCTTAATGACTACTTATTAGAGGGACCCAATGTTTTCAATAGCGGGGTTGACATCCTGCTAAGGTTCCGCATGGGCCTCTACGCCTTCACATGTGACGTAGAGGCCATGTTTCACCAGGTCTTCGTTTATGAAGACGACGCGGACAGCCAGCGTTTCCTGTGGTATAGTGGGGATCAGCCGGGCACAGCGCCGGAGGTGTACCAGATGTTGGTACATATCTTTGGGGCTAAGTGTTCTCCGTGTGTGGCCACCACAGCACTACGACGCACTACCGCGAGTGAGTCGGTGGCTCCGCCAGTGAGAGACTTTATAACAAACGATTTTTATGTTGACGATGGGATGAAGTCGGGTAACTCCGAAGCCGACCTCATCCAGCTGGCCATCACGGCCCGCGACTGCCTTTCCACGGGCGGTTTCAACCTTACCAAGTTCCGCTCCAACTCGCCCAAGTTCATGTATGCGATGGACAAGGAAGAGGGAAAGGTATCAGACCCGAGCGCCGACGATGACAATGGCGACCTCCTGGGGGGAGATATGGGGCAGCCGGCCTCATACATCCCACCAGACTGTGCCAACCCGGAGACCACCTCGGCACTGGTAACATCAGACCCGAGTAAGCCAGACTCTCGGGTACTGGGCATCTCCTGGGAGAAAGCCTCAGACGTACTAGAATACAAGTTTAAGGCTCCTCTTCAGGTGATACATACGAGGAGGGCCTACTTGTCTTTCATTTCACGGATATATGACCCACTGGGCCTCGTGGCACCAAACATACTTGTAGGAAAACAGATCCTGAGGGAGGTGACTTTAGACAATGGAGCGTGGGATGCTCCGGTGTCTGCCAGGATGGCCGACAGGTGGAACGCCTGGTTAATGAGCCTGGAACAAATATCCCGTCTCATTATCCCACGGCCTTACTTTCCAAACGGGGACATGGCAGCTGTAGAGCTACATGTGTTCGCGGACGCCTCCAGCGTGGGGTATGGGGCAGTTGCCTACTTGCATCAGCAGTCAGCCAAATACCGCCCACGTCTGGTCTATAGCAAAGCAAGGGTAGCACCCAAAGCACAGGCCACCATACCGCGCCTAGAACTAATGGCGTCGGTACTGGCCGTGCAGATGGCCCAGGTCATTATAAGGGCCCTGGGGTGCATCGTACTAGTGAGATATTGGATTGATGCCACCACGGTGGTGTTATACATCAGCCACCCGAGTAGGCGATTCAAAGTATTCGTCGCCAACCGGGTGGACTATATCCGCACCCTAACAGAGGTTAGTGACTGGGGTTACTGTCCCACTGACCAGAACCCAGCTGACCTTGTATCGAGGGGGAGCCTAGAGGTCCCCTTCGAACATAAAGAAGACCTGTGGCAGCACGGGCCGGCTTTCCTACCCAACAGGAAGGACTGGCCTTTGTTCCCAGAGGCCAACGCATCGGAGCTTCTGAAAGCGGATCCGGAGGTCCGGGTGTGCTCCATGGTGACCACACCGGCGGTTAGAGACCCCCGGATCGATAGGATCATAGACAAGTCCTCAACGTGGAGGAGGACGATCA
>JAUCBJ010007465.1:0-45494 GCA_032718475.1 Nemertoderma westbladi
ATCCAATACCAAAATAAATAAAAATGCTCCCCAAAAACTAACTTTTCACACCAAAATATATAACAAAACCCCCAAAATTTATACAGATTTTCTCAAAATAAATACATATTCCCCCAATATAATCGAATATTCTAACAAAACGATCCTACTGTGTTGTCCAGATAGGAAAATACCACCGCCTGACGACCTATAACCGTATCGCTATAGGTACTACGTTATGTATCACGGAGTGTCCCTACCTAGAAGTTAATTACCGCGGTCTACCCGAACCAACGTGCCTATTAACCACTTTACAACACAAATACACTGCCTACACACTAATCACCTTCGGAAAGTACTGTACACTAAACCCTAAATTAGGTACAAGTACTTGTATAACAAATAATCAGTAGTTAAAAATACTTGAACAGCCAAAAGAACCACGGTATCTGCTGGAGTGACCGGTGCACAAAATCACCAGTCTTTACCTACGCCGAGCAGCCCTGATGTAGTACCGGGGTTAGTTTAACTATAACAGTATGTATAGCAAACACAATTACTGTAGGAATAAACTTGGGGATATGAATGTTGCGAATAATCGCATAAACTCTGAATAATAAATATTACGCTACGCGTACAAACCATTCAAACAAAATGCAGACCAAATACTGACAGACTACTATCAAGCCTAAACAAACTACGGTATATGCAGACTCCGAAATGGTTAAGTAGTATGCGTTCTAACCCAGTAGTACGACTTATTCTTTAGATGGGGGTTTACCTTACAGCGATGGCTGCCCCTACTTCCTAACCGTTCTTTATCGGACAGATGCTTTACACACACCGAAATTTCCTCAAACCCAACAGCAGCCAGACAACTATCCAGCCTACAAATTATCTAAATAAAATTATACGCTACCCGTACAGACTACACAAACAAAGTACAGACCAAACGCTGGCGGACTCCTATCAAGCCTAAATAAACCACAGGACATGCAGACTCCGAAATGGTTAAGTAGTATGCGTTCTAACCCAGTAGTACGACTTATTCTTTAGATGGGGGTTTACCTTACAGCGATGGCTGCCCCTACTTCCTAACCGTTCTTTATCGGACATACACTCTACATGCACTGCAATCCGTTCAGACCTAATCAACAGTCAGCCAACAGTCAAGCCTACAAATTATCTGTACAATCTGAGCAGGCTTACACGCCTTCTGCTCAATACTGGCCTACAAATAAATAAAACTGCCAGAAATAAGTAAACTATACAAAAGAATGAGGGGTGATCAATCCCTATTCCCCTGGCAGCCTACAGTATACAATAGATCACAATCGAATAATACTGCTGTACCTATACTGTTGTAGGTACCGGTCCGGATGATCAGGCAGTCAGGCCTACTGGTTACCGGTCGACCGGTACTTTCGACTAGATTGCTTACACCGCAATCCAGAAGCAATATCTGTTATTGTTTGCGCTTTTGAAGACCTTTGACAGTTTAACCTGCCAAAATTATAATGTCTTTTGTTTGATAGATAGTCTTTAGCCTATGACGAGTATTTGATACACTACATTAGCCGAAGCCAGTCTATGCGCAATCATTCACCCGTTGGATATACCCGGGAGACTGAGTTCGGAGCTTAATGATTGATGGTGTAAGCCTACTGTATTATTCGACTGATCGTAATATATAATCTCTGACAAATATTATTCACTTTCGGGAAATATTAACAGTTCCTTTAGGACGTGGCGCTCTAAATATGTAAACAGAATTATGACTTAAACTAGACACAACGAAAAGGCTATAGATTTACGTATATGGCGCATTCTTTAGGAGATGCTTTGTTATCAGTTACAATCATACACAATGCTGCACAATACTGCACACTAATCTGCCGACCTTCACTAAATTTGGTCACGTATAAAGAGAGCAACATACAATTTATGTCGGGCATATGAAATAGCATTAGATTCACTTCAAACCACTCAACATAGGTCGCAATCGTTTATCTGTAACCGGTCTCTCTAACCTTTAGTATATCGAGAAGGTGGGGTGTCTGACTATTGATCAGTATTCCGATATAATAATTCATCAACCAATATAATGAATAACCGACAGTGAAAGCAGTAATATTAGTAAGATATAAACAATAACACTGAATTGCATTGAATTGGTTTGTAAGTAGTTTGATAACAGATATACGTTCTATAATTAAGCCTACTAATGTAAGAGCTAAAGAGCTGATAACACGGAGGTGCCAAAAGCCGGTGTTCTTAGGCTCTGGGCAAAAACATAACACTGAACTACTGAGTTCTGTATACACCTCCAACACAGAGACAAAAAACGCTCTGATTGGTCAACCGAACAACGAGAGAACAAAGAAACAAAGAAACGTCGACGTGGCAATATCAGCTGTTAGCCGTCGTCATGGTAGCGACACTGTTTTCAAGAGTATCCAGCTTATCGCGTCACGAGATTGCGGATTATGTCCTCTAAAGTACAAATACAGTACAAATACAGAAGAAATGACTTTTATGTCCTCTAAAACACCAGTACAGCAAGGACACGGCCTTTTTATGCCTGGCAAACCAACTACAGAGTACTTTAAGGGAAAATAACCGGTTAATGACGCAAAAGCTTTTACACCGCTCCCAGAAAATGGGATTTAAGTCTATAAAATATAACAAATCACAGTTTCTAAAATATAAAAATACTCTAAACAGTTAGTCTTTCTTACGCGGACGGCGTTTACGCAGTTTTTTGAGGCTAGCAAGAGTCCTTTTCTCTTTGGGGCGAGCCACTTTACTAGGAGGGCTATAAATCCTGGGTGAAGGGTGCAATATGATTGCATCAGAAGGTGTAGGATTATGGTCGGGGTATCCGCCGTTTCGATATGCTTCTCCTCGAGCTGATTTTCCTCCGCTCGTAGCTGGATACGTTCATCCAAAAACTCTCGCAGAGAATGGGGTTGTCTAAGTTCGATATCTTCTTAGAGATTCTGGATTTCACAATCGAACTGAGATAAAGACAATTCGTTTATCGCTTGGACTTGCTGTTACAACTTACGTTTATCTGAACAAACGCAGGTTTCCTTTCTGATCTTTGTAGAATAGCGTTTAACTCGTTTGGTACAACGTTCTCCGCCACTTTGGTGACAGGTTATATCGTGTTAAGCCGGGACGATGGTAAGGGTTAAACGGCGATATTAAATGTCCGCGTCCCAATCCGGCTAGGTAGGATGGGCTAATATCTAGGAAGCCCACAACTGGGGTGCCACCGACTAATCGTTCAGGTAACACTAGATCTTTGAGCAGTGAGTACAGCTCGGGAGGATCCGTCATACTAATAGGATCAAGAGTCTGAGGTCTCACTAGGGAATGAGGAGCTCTGATCGAGTATTCCGAAACTCTGATCATTGGTTTATTTAAGGATCGTCTGAGTCGAACGAGCGTAGGTGATACATTGAACAAGTTTCGCTCGAAACTCCCGTAAGTATAGCGAGTAAAACCGTGTTTAAAGCAACGTCTCCGCGGATGTTTATGTCTTTCCGTTTGTTGGTTGGGTCTTGGGCATTCATCGCAATAATACCAAAAACGCACGTCTTGTAGGGGAAACGCGAGTGATCTTTCTCCAGCTTACAATATTCCTCCATCCGTTCGAAGCTATCCGGTACAACAGGTAGCGATCGATCGGCGGTAAGATACATCATAGTGGAATAGAGCCGTTTGAGTTCTACCATGCGGTCATGATGTATACCTTGAGGATATCGAGTTTCTAGATTCTGTTGACTGGTAATATCGAGATAGGTTTCTCTCAAGCATTCCAGGTATTTGGTGGAGTCGCTGCGTTTATCCGGCTCTTTCGACATCTGCACTTTCGAGTCGGTTTCGAATAGAATTTTCGTGTTCGAGTCTCAGTTTATCGTTCCGCTTCCGCTGGGTATGATATTTAAATAAACCATTTCCCTTTGGTGTCTATATCGTTCGTATCGTGTAGGTCGATAGGATGACCAGTAGTTAAGAAGTTCATATATATACCATTACGATGCGTATAGCGAGCGGTGAATTTTCTACAGTCCAACTCACGCGTGAGCTGCTCTTGGGACATTGGCGGTTCGATATAACGACCATCGTCCTCCGCAGCAGTTGGACCAGCGTCGCCGCGTATCAAGATATCGACAAACGCTTGTAAAGGTAGAGTATATCGCTCCCTGATACCAAGATCATCTTCTATCAACTCAATCATATCTGCTATATAAGTTTATCCATATTATAATGAGTTTATATTTAGGCGAGCGGGCGTCGCTGCCTACCCCTCTCTGCCCCCGGACAGTGCGAGATCCTCAGCGCTGGTGTACTTTCGCCGATGTGCCTATCGCCAACGTCGTAGCTGCACAACGACTACAACAACCAGCACGAGCCACTCCACCGTCCGTCCCAAAGGCTTAGATATACTTCAGGTTCTTACTGGAGAGTTAGGGTTACTTTCACAATTGCGACTCGCTACTGTAAACACACCTTAGTAGTAACATTCACCTACAAACGCACAAATTCCACGTAACAATCACAAATGGTACACATTCTATCACACATTCGGGTCATTTGTCCGTTAGTCAAGTGCCTTCCAGAATGTCACGTTGTTATTATGTATCCTTGGACACTAGCGGTGTGTTATTTATTCCCTATGCTATTCAATGGGGTATGCTTTCTATTGTTCTTTTAATTCACTTCTAATTCTAGCGTGGTTGTTGCCATGGTGACATTATGGAAAGCTAGCGGTAGAATTAGGGTAATTCTCATGCATACAGATCTGGGATGCTATTTAATAGTAAGTCTTTAATGGTCAATATCCCCTTTATACATGATTCTATGAATTTTATCGGCTATTGACTATACATTGGAGATTCTCGCACACAAATACACTTAATAGAGTGAATCTCCGCTCCCATGATCTATTAATTAATGGAATTTTGGGAATGTTATAAATTGTACAAAATGACAATTTATTAAATTCATTGAAATATCTGAATTTAAATTTATTCCCGTAAATTTTATTATTTAATGTTAAATAGACACAATTTTATTCCAGAACGTGTCTGGGGACTGGGATCCTTGATTCTAGGAATTTTGTCCTTTTAAGAGTATCGGTAAGTGCTACGATATCTTAATCGACTAGAATTTTAAAGGATCTGATATTTGACAGATTTTGTAAATATTAATAATTAATATTTAGGATGGGCACCAGTTTATTTCAGAACTTGTCTGGGGACGTTAACCATTGATTCTAGAATTTTGTCTTTCAAGTATATCGGTGGGTGCCGCGATATCTTAATCGACTAGAATTACAGATGGTCAAAGGGTTTAACAGATTTATTTTGCGTTATACGCTACTGTTAAAGGGACATCACGCTACTATATGTATTATTTAATATATGGTATGAGAGCAATATCGCACGAAGCAATGTCAGTGTGAAGAGGCAAGTCGTTTCCAAGGTCTACCCAGAGCTTGGTTTAGCCGAGACACGAGGATCTGAACTTTGCATTCCTAATACTCTGCCTACCAATAATACTTGAATATAGTAGTGGCTTTATTGTACTTTAATAAGTACGGACATTTCATCTTACTGTAGTTACGTATTTATAATATAACACGGACAGTAAGGAAAGAGAAAAATACTTGTTTCTCACCGTCACACTAAATATAATATAAGTAATTACGTACGCAATAAACACGAATATATTGCACTATTCTACTAAATAATCGCTAAATAATATTCTACTAAATTAAATAAAACGATTATAATAAAATTACATAGTAATACATACAGAAATATAAAAATAATAAAATAATATAAAATAATAGAGTCACACACCCACTCCATATGTTGTTACGTTATGGAGTCCCTAGATGTTTGAAGGATTAGGGAAGTGGTCGTGGGAAGAGAATCTTGCCTTCCACAGTTTCCGGAGAGTCCTCCATTCCCTTCCGGTAAACACAAACGACCGACTGGGTGATTGAGTCGCTGCATCCCGAATACAATTCCAGGTTTCCTCTTCGTCCTGGAATAGTGACGATAGAAACATCGCTCTAGGTACACGACGGCCTTACAAAGCCGATTCCAGGAGCTATAGTGGTCCGTCGCTCCCTGCAGGAGAGGTGAGAGTCCCTGCGAGACGTCTGATGTTCCAGAGCTCCAATCGCTCTCTCTGATCTTCATGAAGGATCCACTCGCGGTGGGGAGGTCCAGATCCACGGCGTCGTCCCTGGCAATATGTAATACCGACAGATCTATCCCGGGTTCAAATAACTCCGATCCACCCATCCGGGTTTTAGGTTTGACTTTCTCCGCTCCCTTGGCTGGTCTAATCTCAGTCGGAGTAAGATGGGGAGGCCATTCATCCTCTTTACTCAGGAAGTCGGGTTCACCTAACCGGTCTGTAGTATCTGTCAGTTCTTGAGGAGTTGCTCCTCTGGAAGCGATGTCAGTTGGATTAAACTTCTTGGGGCAATATCTCCATTGATCTACATTGGAGCTAATATCGTCATTATCTGAGGAGTATGGTGTTCCCTCAGTTGGGTCGTCTCCCTCACTAGTATCATCTTCCCATTCACTCACCTGGCAGACGCGATCTTGAAGCAGTCTTTCTCTGAGTGTTCTTCGGGAAGGTCCAGTAAGGTACCAACCTACTCTAGTTCTTACCGCATAGGTCTGAAGTGGTTGCGGTTGAGCAGGTCGTTTCTCCAATGTCTCCAGCGCCTCATGCGCGTTTTGACCGATTAATATTTGTACTCCAGGATAATCGGTGTCGAATCTAGGAATGTTAAGTTGTTGGGCATGATCATCTTCGTCCCAATTATAAGGTTCCACTTGGGTGGTAGCGAAGTTCTTTATTTCCACCATTTTGACTGACCTTATACTGTGTTCTCCTAGTTTATCCTGTGGAGTGGACAACTCACCTATATAATAGTCGGCAGCCACAGCAGATTTCCAAACCTGCATGATCCCTGACATGTTTAGCTTGGTTCGGAACTTGGGTTGTCCAGCAAAGATGTCTTCGGCTAGTTCTTTATCGATGAATGTTCCTGTGCTGCCGGAGTCCAGGAGGGCGTTCACTATATAGCTCTTCTGAGGTCCGTGGACCCGTAACTGGACTACAGGAAATTCTCGGATTCCTACATTTGTAGTTGGCGCTTTCCAGGATTGTTGTTGATCTGAAGTAGTTAGGGTGAGGTCGCTGTCTGTGTCTTTCTCATACATGAGTGCTCGATACACTGCGGTGGTGTTTATTAAGTAACAGGATTCGTTTTGGTCGGAGAATTCGTCCGTATAGAATCCTTCCATCTCAGAACTTTGGTCAGTGTCGTTCACATCACTGAATTGGACATGTAGTTGTTCGGACTCACTTACCTGACTCGGGCTGCTTCGTTCGAATTCAGTGTGCAACAAGATATGATGTTTTGCACCGCACTTTGCACACCTTGCGTCGGAGTAACAGGTTCGCCGTTGGTGTCCTCGTCTGAGGCAATTATAACACAACCGCTTATCCCACATGACTTCACGTCTGTCCTTTAGAGATTTCCTCAGGAATTCATCACACGCACTTAAACGGTGGGGCCCATCGCACAGCACACATTTGGGCTTGATGTTACTTACTTTAACATGTGCTGTGTGGTGCACGTTCGTTCTTTCCTCGGGCTTTCTCACCTGAACTCTCTTGGGAGACGTAGGAGGAGTTTTTCTTACCTGTTCTCTCCTGTCATTGGTTCGAGACTTGAATTTACTTACCTGGTCTTTAGGCGTTTTATTGACATAATAAGATCTTTCAGTGTCTTTCCCGCTATCCTCTCCTTGAGAAGTCTGGCTTTCGCCGTCGTCTGTATAACACACTGGTGTTACCCTTCTCCTAGAAACGGGTTTCTCACTTACCTTGTTTTCCAGTGTCTTCTCTCTGGACTGCCTTAGGAGCTGTAATTTCACTTCTCCATCTAAGAATGACATGAGATCAGCCATGGTAGGGTCTCGTCGTTGTTGTTCCATCATATATAACACTTTCTTGTCCCAGCGTATACCTACTCCACCCTTGGGCAAAGTAGATGCTAAGGCTCCTACAACCATAGAATTCTGGTATTCATGAGACTTACCTAACCAATCTAGTTGTCTACAGATCTCCTGAATCTCATCGGAAAACCTTATAATCCCGCTGCTAAAAAACTTTCGGGGCGCTACCAACTTTGCATACAAATACCTAGCTATGTTATTCCTATTACCATACCTGATGTTTAGTGTATCCCAAACTTGTCTTAATCCGTCTGGATGTCCAATAAACTTTAACGCCATTAACTTGGGAGATCCTTCCAAGCACTCGATGAGGAATCTAAGTTTCTCTCCATTAGATAGTACAGAGTTCTGTATGTTATCTTTGTAATATTCATTAAAAGGTAACCATTTCATCTCATCTCCATTGAACTTGACGATCTCTCCCACCTTTACCGCTTGCCGGGCTTCGGTTCTAGCCATTTGACGCGTAAAACTTTCTTGGGCCATCGTGTTATTTAATATCGAGTTATCGGTATATAAATTTCTCGGATTATGATCCGGTCTATAGGGAATATCATTATCAACAGGTCTATAATTACCCTTAATAGGGTTCACTATAGGAGTTTCTACTTCGCTAGCAGTATAGATGCATGTAGGCTCCACACCTTGCGCATGAGATACTTCAGACCTAACAGGTTGACACATTGTTACGGGGGGTGTTGGTATACCCTTTTGTGTATTTACTAATTTATCGCGTTCTAGCACGATACTTTGCTGCACTTCTTGCAACTCTAATCTACTTTCCCTTACTGTGCCCTTGAATTGCTGAACGGTCTCCTGCATCTGTCCGAGCAGGAGATCCATCCCCCGTCGTCTCTCATCCACCCATTCAACCGCCGAAGCGGGATTCGCCAACGTTGTAGCGGGCGGACGAGGGACAACGGGCGACAAATCATGAATATTTCGCTCGGAGTCCAGGGCATGAACTGTCTCCTGGGCTGTTCTGCTGGGCACAGGTATCTTGGTACTGTGCAAAGGGAATTTAGAGGTAGGTTCAGGGAACACAGGTGTCTCTATCACCGAAGGGGTGATTTCAAGAACAGGCCTAATTATTTCAGGCTCATCTACTATAGTAGGGAGTCTTTCTATTGTAATTATTTGGTCTGTGGGTTCTGTACTACCTAAGTTGGTGTTATTTAGTTGCCTTCTAACAGCTGGAGGCAAATCAGGCAATTTCTGACGGTGGGATGTTCTTTTACGTCTGCTTAGGTGAGATCTATTTCCTTTGCCCTCAGTATCGGTGGTGTCGCCTTCCTCAGATGATGTATATCCCTGTCTTTTGGGGGTAGATCGATTCATCATCTGCATATTACTAGCTGTTAACTGTTTATTTATGCAGTCTTGATTCTCCTGAATGTTTTCCAATTCTAGTTGGGTGGTTTCTTCAGCCGCTCTCCGTTCTGCTTCTGCTACTGCCTCTGCCGCCTTTCTTTCCGCTTCGGCCGCTTTTCTCCCCGCTTCTGCTTCTGCCGCTGCCGCCTTTCTTTCCGCTTCGGCCTCTGCCGCTGCCGCCTTTCTTTCCGCTTCGGCCGCTTTTCTCTCCGCTTCTGCCTCTGCCGCTGCCACCTTTCTTTCCGCTTCGGCCGCTTTTCTTTCAGCTTCTGCCGATGCCACTGCTGCTGCTACTGCCGCTGCCTTTCTGTCTTCTATACGTTTTTTCTTTACTTGTTCTTCTTGGACTCTAGTGATGCGGAGGCGTTCATCAAATTTAGCCTGGTTCGCAGCCCTCATTTCCACATCGATGGCATCCAACACACGCTGAGTTCCTTCGCTATTAGGGCTAAGTCCATCTAACCTTCTCCTCAACTCTTCATCTCCTAAAAAACGCTGATAGTCTGACAGATAGATGTCAATGGCATCCCTCTTATGCGGTTTCTCTGCCGTCGCTTCACTTTCCACTTGGGAAAAAGTAGCGTCTGTTGATTCTCCATGGGTTGAGCGCTCCTCCAGCTGAGCTTTCCACTGAGCCGTTCCTTGAACCTGGCGACTCACCCGTTGAAACCAAGTCTTTACGGCAACTTGCAACGACGTGTCTTGTCTTCTTTTAGAAGCCTCTTCAAAGGCTGATAATATTAGCCTGATTCGCAGAATTCTTTCTCTAACTTGATAAAGCAGTTGTCCCTGCTCTTGAGGTCCTTGAGGTTGTTGAAACAGTTGTTTTACTACTCGCTCCATAGAGCTGAAGAATCCCTGTGTGTATCCGGCTGCGGACCTCTTCCACACAGCTGGATCGATGGTTTCCTTGGCTACTCCCATCCGGTGTATGTCTTCCCAGGCAGCTTCTGATAAATCAAATGGGAGTCCGGGTCCGGGGAAGTTCCATTGCGACTCGACCATAGACTTCAGCTCTTCCCTTGTGTATCCCTCATAACTATCTTTAGTTGCTCGCTTATGTCTCGCCCAATCGATCTGGTGTTCTTCCACAGCGATCAATAACCTAGTGAGTACGGCTGCAGGAAGGATGAGAAGGGGATCCGAATAAACCGCATCCGTCATCCTTGCTCCGCGCTCGGGTGTCAGCTCTACAGTATCTTCACTACTGGAGCTGTCGGGCCGCTGAGAAATAAGTTCTTGGTTCGCGGGTTGTTGCTGTTCCGCTGCTTCTTGGTCCCGCTTGACCTGAGCTCGAGTGCCTATGATAGACCTACGATGTTGGACCAGCCTAGGTTCTGTTATTACTACTGGAGGGATGACCTTCCTCACAGTGGGAGGTGAACTGAACTTAGGACTAGACGGTTCTACACCTCTATCTGAGTCGCAGATAGTTACATCTAATAAACTGTCTGACAGGTTCTGCTTAGTATCAGACATGTTTGTTTACACAGTTGAATGTCTACTGCTATATTACAGTCTAAGCAAGTCTAGTAATTCAGTGTTAACTGCTAGTCTAGTAATTAATTACAGATTACTGCTACTCAGTGTAGCGTGATATATAATATATTAGTATACCGGTATGCTTATAGTATATATAAGTATTATTACAGACTAGTTTATCACAGAATACCGGTAGGTAATTTTAGCACAAATATATATAAATATATAATAGGCCTATCGTGAATACCGGTATGCAGTTTACACTTATAGTGTATATATATAAGTATAATTACAGACTAAAATTAATTACAGAATACCGGTATGATTTCAACCTAAAATTTATAGAAATAAATATAATAAGCCTATTGTAAATACCGGTATGTCAATTATTTTAGAATAATTGAATTTCTGAATTTTAAGGGTTACTTGGTTACTTTAACTTACTTTATTACCGTTATTTAAGCAGTAGTCCAACTGATATTGAGACCTAATTGTTGTATGGCAGGCCTACTATTTATAAATCGTTTGAGTTGATTTATAATATATATATACCCGTTTAATGGGTTTTGTCAATGTTTGAAATAAATGTTATTATTTCTGGGGGAGTCACTACACATAAGCTCTGCGCTCTCAGTGGAGTGCTACTTGTTAGACACTAAAACAAATAATTCTAATTTACCTAAGTTACTTAATACTACAAATTACGTACAATTCGGGTTGAGATTACAATCTCTAAATAAACACAAAAATTTAATTACAAATACACAAATACACAAATACGAATTTTTAGGGTAATTTTACAAGAAGTCTACTAACCAGCCTAACAAAGGGTTAGAATATCTGGTTATTACAACGGACAGGTTACTACGGTATTTGAAAATAATAAGTAGTAGTAAATATACTGTGTTGTCCAGATAGGAAAATACCACAGCCTGACGACCTATAACCGTATCGCTATAGGTACTACGTTATGTATCACGGAGTGTCCCTACCTAGAAGTTAATTACCGCGGTCTACCCGAACCAACGTGCCTATTAACCACTTTACAACACAAATACACTGCCTACACACTAATCACCTTCGGAAAGTACTGTACACTAAACCCTAAATTAGGTACAAGTACTTGTATAACAAATAATCAGTAGTTAAAAATACTTGAACAGCCAAAAGAACCACGGTATCTGCTGGAGTGACCGGTGCACAAAATCACCAGTCTTTACCTACGCCGAGCAGCCCTGATGTAGTACCGGGGTTAGTTTAACTATAACAGTATGTATAGCAAACACAATTACTGTAGGAATAAACTTGGGGATATGAATGTTGCGAATAATCGCATAAACTCTGAATAATAAATATTACGCTACGCGTACAAACCACTCAAACAAAATGCAGACCAAATACTGACAGACTACTATCAAGCCTAAACAAACTACGGTATATGCAGACTCCGAAATGGTTAAGTAGTATGCGTTCTAACCCAGTAGTACGACTTATTCTTTAGATGGGGGTTTACCTTACAGCGATGGCTGCCCCTACTTCCTAACCGTTCTTTATCGGACAGATGCTTTACACACACCGAAATTTCCTCAAACCCAACAGCAGCCAGACAACTATCCAGCCTACAAATTATCTAAATAAAATTATACGCTACCCGTACAGACTACACAAACAAAGTACAGACCAAACGCTGGCGGACTCCTATCAAGCCTAAATAAACCACAGGACATGCAGACTCCGAAATGGTTAAGTAGTATGCGTTCTAACCCAGTAGTACGACTTATTCTTTAGATGGGGGTTTACCTTACAGCGATGGCTGCCCCTACTTCCTAACCGTTCTTTATCGGACATACACTCTACATGCACTGCAATCCGTTCAGACCTAATCAACAGTCAGCCAACAGTCAAGCCTACAAATTATCTGTACAATCTGAGCAGGCTTACACGCCTTCTGCTCAATACTGGCCTACAAATAAATAAAACTGGCAGAAATAAGTAAACTATACAAAAGAATGAGGGGTGATCAATCCCTATTCCCCTGGCAGCCTACAGTATACAATAGATCACAATCGAATAATACTGCTGTACCTATACTGTTGTAGGTACCGGTCCGGATGATCAGGCAGTCAGGCCTACTGGTTACCGGTCGACCGGTACTTTCGACTAGATTGCTTACACCGCAATCCAGAAGCAATATCTGTTATTGTTTGCGCTTTTGAAGACCTTTGACAGTTTAACCTGCCAAAATTAGAATGTCTTTTGTTTGATAGATAGTCTTTAGCCTATGACGAGTATTTGATACACTACATTAGCCGAAGCCAGTCTATGCGCAATCATTCACCCGTTGGATATACCCGGGAGACTGAGTTCGGAGCTTAATGATTGATGGTGTAAGCCTACTGTATTATTCGACTGATCGTAATATATAATCTCTGACAAATATTATTCACTTTCGGGAAATATTAACAGTTCCTTTAGGACGTGGCGCTCTAAATATGTAAACAGAATTATGACTTAAACTAGACACAACGAAAAGGCTATAGATTTACGTATATGGCGCATTCTTTAGGAGATGCTTTGTTATCAGTTACAATCATACACAATGCTGCACAATACTGCACACTAATCTGCCGACCTTCACTAAATTTGGTCACGTATAAAGAGAGCAACATACAATTTATGTCGGGCATATGAAATAGCATTAGATTCACTTCAAACCACTCAACATAGGTCGCAATCGTTTATCTGTAACCGGTCTCTCTAACCTTTAGTATATCGAGAAGGTGGGGTGTCTGACTATTGATCAGTATTCCGATATAATAATTCATCAACCAATATAATGAATAACCGACAGTGAAAGCAGTAATATTAGTAAGATATAAACAATAACACTGAATTGCATTGAATTGGTTTGTAAGTAGTTTGATAACAGATATACGTTCTATAATTAAGCCTACTAATGTAAGACTAAAGACTGAAAACACGGAGGTGCCAAAAGCCGGTGTTCTTAGGCTCTGGGCAAAAACATAACACTGAACTACTGAGTTCTGTATATACCTCCAACACAGAGACAAAAAACGCTCTGATTGGTCAACCGAACAACGAGAGAACAAAGAAACAAAGAAACGTCGACGTGGCAATATCAGCTGTTAGCCGTCGTCATGGTAGCGACACTGTTTTCAAGAGTATCCAGCTTATCGCGTCACGAGATTGCGGATTATGTCCTCTAAAGTACAAATACAGTACAAATACAGAAGAAATGACTTTTATGTCCTCTAAAACACCAGTACAGCAAGGACACGGCCTTTTTATGCCTGGCAAACCAACTACAGAGTACTTTAAGGGAAAATAACCGGTTAATGACGCAAAAGCTTTTACAGTGCCAGATCTTCCAACTTACGGATCCCAAGTCCCCCGAGACTGACTGGTAGTGATCCCTGGGTACTGGATTTCGCCTGAAAGTTAACATTGGTGATACTAGAAAAGGCATCTTGGACAACTGTATCAAATTCCTGCAAGTCACCAGTGTTGTTGAATGTGGGTGATGTGCGCAGAGTGTACTGTAGCCGGGGGACTGCCAGACAATTCTTGAGTAAGGTGAAGCATTGATGTGCATCAACATATACCAGCCGATTACCCATCACCTCGAGAGACTTGAGCTTTGATTGGATAGCTTGTTCAATAGCATCCCGTGTAAGGGGAGCTCCTAGAAGGACCTGGTCCACCTTGTCTAGGACCCTAATATTAGGGAGGAGCTGACTGAACTTGTGGATTGTCTCAGTAGCGGCTTCTGGTGTATGGTTGAGTACTGTATCAATTCACACTTTGCATCGTTAACAATTAGGCCAATCTTCAATAGCTCTGGGATTATTGCCATGACATCCAAAAGTACACTCTCTGTAGTACCAACTACCTTACCGTCGTCAAGAAACCAGATATTCAGCTCTGAACCATCTAGTTTGGTTACAGGCTCCTCTCCCACCGCGAAGAGAAGAGGGCCGCTAGGATCACCCTGTTGCATACCGGTGGCCGATTCGATGATGTGATCTCCGAAAATAAGGACTGTAGGTGAGGAATAAGCCTGCCACACAAGGGGGTAAATGTTTGGCAAACGATCACGAGCTGCCTTCAGGAATACATCACAACGCATACTGTTAAATGCATTCTTCATGTCGATTTTCAGTACCACCTTCTGTTCCTTAGTGCCACTGATATATTGCCGGGTCGCATGAACAGCTGCCTCGCAACCACCCTTGGTTCCATAACCTAGCTGTGTGGGCCTTAGTTCAGCTCCAAGATCTTCTGAGAGGGGTTTAATGCCAGTTTTTGTCACCAAGCGCCGGAATGTATTGCCGGCAGCAATTGGACGCAGACCTCCCCCCTTTTTGTTAAGGGCGCAGAGACAGGCCCCAAAGAAGATTTGCACAGCAAATTTAGGGGTTTCCCCACGGTGTGCTGTATTTGCGAGCCTAGTCAATTCACTGAGCAGCTTGTCACCAGCAGCTCCAGTTCCTCTGCTAACCATGTCATGGAGATGACCTGGGCGAAGGCCATCGGGGCCAGCAGCAGAAGGAAGGGGGAATGAATGGATACTGGCAAGGACGTCCTCCTTCGTAGTGATAACTGGACCTGCTAGTGTGTCATCGGGGGGTGGTGGGAGATCAAGGTCAAGTGGGGCAAGTGGGTGCTTCTCCCTGAGGGCATTGATTGTATCTTTACTGTGGTCTGCAAAACCCTCCTGTGATGTGATAATCCTTACAGCGCCTCGGACATCGCCATCCATGAACTTGGCTGAAACTCGCTTGCGTATGAGTTCTGCTTCATCTAGATTTGATGGTTTGTGCTGCTGATGTGTAGTGTGCAGAGGAACACGAGGATTGGGAAGGCAGGGTGACGCCATATAGTCTCTTATTTGCTGCTTGACTTTAGATGTTAGTGAGGGTTGCAAATGGTCGTTTGTAGCTGGAATCGGCTTTGCTAACGCCCCAAACGAGAATGCTAGGAGCCGGGCCCAGGTTATTGGCACAGGGTTGTCAATTGCTTCTTTGAGCAAAGGGGCCAGTGCGTCTGCAGCCATGATTCTAGCCCCTTTAGGAATCTTTGCCAACACCGGAATGGATTGCTTCAGCATGGCAATATAAGATACAAGATACATTTGATACATTTTTTGATACATTTTTCAGATGCATTTTTATTTCTAACAAAATAAACAGACTACTCTCAGTTACAAACTCTCAGTTGCAGAGACTATTGGTTCGGGGATCGTCGGTATAATATGATTAAACATTTTGTTTCATTTAAGGAAATAAATAATCAATGAATTTCTATAAATAAATTTTCCATTAAATATTTGTGCTGGAAGAATTGTTTTTGGTTGACAAGTACTGTAATAATTATTTTCGAGAAATAGAGTAATTGTGGGTTTGAATAATTGCTTTGTAACGCAAGATTACTTGTTTTGTAACTGTAATGTAAGATTACTTGTTTTGTAACTGTAATGTAAGATTGTACCGTCCACTTACTACTTAGGTCTGATAATTGGAGCCAAACTAGAATTTAGCAGAATTTCAAAATCAGTTGGACAATTTTTTCGCTTGCGACATATTTTTCCACTACAAATCCTGAAAGTATTATTTTTTCCTTAATATCCAATAATCACTTTTGGTTTGGGGATCAATATTGAATTCCTACATCAAACCAATAAGAATATGTGTCTCTTATACAAATATCAGGTAGACAATTTTATATTTGATGTAAGTAATGGTATACATCCTACAATTCTTTGCGAACTACTGTATTTACCAAATCTGCATCAGTGCACAAGTATGGAACTAGGTCCGCTATTAATAATGCCGATTTCATTCCCCGAGTTTCCCTGTGTGTGGCGCAGAGGTCCGTTCGATTCCAGGGTCCAACTATCTGGAACAATCTACATCTTGAGCTTCGTCAAATAAAGTCTAAACAATTATTTTCCAGAAACATTAATCACCTAATCTCTTCTTAGAATTGAATTATATTTTTTCAGACGGAATACTTTCCCAATAGTGTATTTTCTTTGCTGTTTAGCAATAGTATTAGTCAGTGAATTTAGTTTATTTTAAATCTAATAAGTGTATGTCACATCATTATTACTTTCTTTTTTATTTTTAGTATTAAGGACAATATCTTGAAACTGCCATAACATAACATTATCTACAAATCTGCAGCCTTCTGTTCTTCTAATGCAGCCAAGTATTGTCCGCACTAGCTATGCTATTTGGGTGCTACTTCGCTTAACTCTAGCTACTG
This sequence comes from Nemertoderma westbladi, assembly GCA_032718475.1. NCBI lineage: Eukaryota > Metazoa > Xenacoelomorpha > Nemertodermatida > Nemertodermatidae > Nemertoderma > Nemertoderma westbladi. The sequence goes on from JAUCBJ010007465.1 coordinate 17,178, forward strand.
CTGTTTACCTCTGTGTGTACGGTATGTATCACCACTACCGTAGCACCACTACCCGTACTACGGTATGGTACCACGATAGGGTAATACCGTAATTTACTATAATTCTCCGTATTCTAAGCCAGATGTTAAAAGGCAAAAACACGTCCTATAGCTAGGTGCTAAAAAATAATACTGACCAAAGAAATCTCAAACGGTGACATAAAACTAAAATGGCTCCCAATTTAGAATCTCAGAATTATGTAGAATCACGCACCATGGTGATTTATATACAGTAGCAACTTCCAATCAGAAGCTTAGTTACCGCATTGTTAACTACTGTAGAGTTCAACAGGGAATCAAGAATATAAAAAACAATTCTTATTGGTCGTATTACTGTGGAGCAAATCAATGTATATACATGTATACCAGAAATGAACACGTCGGGGCGTGTGGATTTGGGGAATCCTACCTAGATATTTAATCAGTTTTGTGAATCTTATCTAAATACTGAATCAGTTCTATAGTTTTGGAGTAGAACAGCGCATTGCTAATAAAATGTGAATTTGAGTCGCAAAAGCTTTAACAATGTGTTCTCCCTTTAGAATGGGTTTTAGTTGGAATGACGTGTGACGCACTGATTGGTTGTTTGTAAATCCCTCTTACAGGTATCAAAGTCAACGACTTATCTGCCACGGGGACCGGAACCAATCCATTCAACTACGTAAACGAATGTAAATGTTGCGTCGGAACCGTACAAAATGTCGCAACCACGTTCGTTTGCGACGATCTAACGGAATTAGTAATAGACGTTCCGTCGATAGTAGAAGGAACTTGTGGATGTTTGACGTGTTCTGGAGGTACTGGAACGAATCAACCACCTGAAGGTGAGTCACTCTCCTAGGGTTTGTTCTATGTTCCACTCCTTTAGTAGCTGCTATACGAACTTTCTATTGGTTCTATGTTCCGTTCCTTTAGTAGCTATACGAACTCTCTGTTGGTTCTATGTTCCATTCCTTTAGTAGCTATACGAACTTTCTATTGGTTCTATGTTCCATTCCTTTAGTAGCTGCTATACGAACTCTCCGTTGGTTCTATGTTCCATTCCTTTAGTAGCTATACGAACTCTCCGTTGATTCTATGTTCCACTCCTTTAGTAGCTATACGAACTCTCTGTTGGTTCTATGTTCCATTCCTTTAGTAGCTATACGAACTTTCTATTGGTTCTATGTTCCATTCCTTTAGTAGCTGCTATACGAACTCTCCGTTGGTTCTATGTTCCATTCCTTTAGTAGCTATACGAACTCTCCGTTGATTCTATGTTCCACTCCTTTAGTAGCTATACGAACTCTCCGTTGGTTCTATGTTCCGTTCCTTTAGTAGCTGCTATACGAACTCTCTGTTGGTTCTATGTTCCGTTCCTTTAGTAGCTATACGAACTCTCCGTTGGTTCTATGTTCCGTTCCTTTAGTAGCTGCTATACGAACTCTCTGTTGGTTCTATGTTCCTTTCCTTTAGTAGCTATACGAACTCTCCGTTGGTTCTATGTTCCATTCCTTTAGTAGCTGCTATACGAACTCTCCGTTGGTTCTATGTTCCGTTCCTTTAGTAGCTGCTATACGAACTCTCTGTTGGTTCTATGTTCCGTTCCTTTAGTAGCTATACGAACTCTCCGTTGGTTCTATGTTCCGTTCCTTTAGTAGCTGCTATACGAACTCTCTGTTGGTTCTATGTTCCTTTCCTTTAGTAGCTATACGAACTCTCCGTTGGTTCTATGTTCCATTCCTTTAGTAGCTGCTATACGAACTCTCCGTTGGTTCTATGTTCCGTTCCTTTAGTAGCTGCTATACGAACTCTCTGTTGGTTCTATGTTCCGTTCCTTTAGTAGCTATACGAACTCTCTGTTGGTTCTATGTTCCTTTCCTTTAGTAGCTATACGAACTCTCCGTTGGTTCTATGTTCCATTCCTTTAGTAGCTGCTATACGAACTCTCCGTTGGTTCTATGTTCCGTTCCTTTAGTAGCTATACGAACTCTCCGTTGGTTCTATGTTCCGTTCCTTTAGTAGCTATACGAACTCTGCGTTGGTTCTATGTTCCACTCCTTTAGTAGCTATACGAACTCTCCGTTGGTTCTATGTTCCGTTCCTCTAGTAGCTGCTATACGAACTCTCCGTTGGTTCTATGTTCCATTCCTTTAGTAGCTGCTATACGAACTCTCTGTTGGTTCTATGTTCCGTTCCTTTAGTAGCTGCTATACGAACTCTCCGTTGGTTCTATGTTCCATTCCTTTAGTAGCTGCTATACGAACTCTCTGTTGGTTCTATGTTCCGTTCCTTTAGTAGCTATACGAACTCTCCGTTGGTTCTATGTTCCGTTCCTTTAGTAGCTATACGAACTCTCTGTTGGTTCTATGTTCCGTTCCTTTAGTAGCTATACGAACTCTCCGTTGGTTCTATGTTCCATTCCTTTAGTAGCTATACGAACTCTGCGTTGGTTCTATGTTCCACTCCTTTAGTAGCTATACGAACTCTCCGTTGGTTCTATGTTCCGTTCCTTTAGTAGCTATACGAACTCTCCGTTGGTTCTATGTTCCATTCCTTTAGTAGCTATACGAACTCTCTGTTGGTTCTATGTTCCGTTCCTTTAGTAGCTATACGAACTCTCCGTTGGTTCTATGTTCCATTCCTTTAGTAGCTATACGAACTCTCCGTTGGTTCTATGTTCCACTCCTTTATTAGCTATACGAACTCTCCGTTGGTTCTATGTTCCGTTCCTTTAGTAGCTGCTATACGAACTCTCTGTTGGTTCTATGTTCCGTTCCTTTAGTAGCTATACGAACTCTCCGTTGGTTCTATGTTCCGTTCCTTTAGTAGCTGCTATACGAACTCTCTGTTGGTTCTATGTTCCTTTCCTTTAGTAGCTATACGAACTCTCCGTTGGTTCTATGTTCCATTCCTTTAGTAGCTGCTATACGAACTCTCCGTTGGTTCTATGTTCCGTTCCTTTAGTAGCTATACGAACTCTCCGTTGGTTCTATGTTCCGTTCCTTTAGTAGCTATACGAACTCTGCGTTGGTTCTATGTTCCACTCCTTTAGTAGCTATACGAACTCTCCGTTGGTTCTATGTTCCGTTCCTTTAGTAGCTGCTATACGAACTCTCTGTTGGTTCTATGTTCCGTTCCTTTAGTAGCTATACGAACTCTCCGTTGGTTCTATGTTCCGTTCCTTTAGTACCGTTCCTTTAGTAGCTGCTATACGAACTCTCTGTTGGTTCTATGTTCCGTTCCTTTAGTAGCTATACGAACTCTCCGTTGGTTCTATGTTCCATTCCTTTAGTAGCTATACGAACTCTCCGTTGGTTCTATGTTCCGTTCCTTTAGTAGCTGCTATACGAACTCTCTGTTGGTTCTATGTTCCGTTCCTTTAGTAGCTATACGAACTCTGCGTTGGTTCTATGTTCCACTCCTTTAGTAGCTATACGAACTCTCCGTTGGTTCTATGTTCCGTTCCTTTAGTAGCTGCTATACGAACTCTCTGTTGGTTCTATGTTCCGTTCCTTTAGTAGCTATACGAACTCTCCGTTGGTTCTATGTTCCGTTCCTTTAGTACCGTTCCTTTAGTAGCTGCTATACGAACTCTCTGTTGGTTCTATGTTCCGTTCCTTTAGTAGCTATACGAACTCTCCGTTGGTTCTATGTTCCATTCCTTTAGTAGCTGCTATACGAACTCTCCGTTGGTTCTATGTTCCGTTCCTTTAGTAGCTGCTATACGAACTCTCTGTTGGTTCTATGTTCCGTTCCTTTAGTAGCTATACGAACTCTCCGTTGGTTCTATGTTCCATTCCTTTAGTAGCTGCTATACGAACTCTCCGTTGGTTCTATGTTCCGTTCCTTTAGTAGCTGCTATACGAACTCTCCGTTGGTTCTATGTTCCACTCCTTTAGTAGCTGCTATACGAACTCTCTGTTGGTTCTATGTTCCTTTCCTTTAGTAGCTATACGAACTCTCCGTTGGTTCTATGTTCCGTTCCTTTAGTACCGTTCCTTTAGTAGCTGCTATACGAACTCTCTGTTGGTTCTATGTTCCGTTCCTTTAGTAGCTATACGAACTCTCCGTTGGTTCTATGTTCCATTCCTTTAGTAGCTGCTATACGAACTCTCCGTTGGTTCTATGTTCCGTTCCTTTAGTAGCTGCTATACGAACTCTCTGTTGGTTCTATGTTCCGTTCCTTTAGTAGCTATACGAACTCTCCGTTGGTTCTATGTTCCATTCCTTTAGTAGCTGCTATACGAACTCTCCGTTGGTTCTATGTTCCGTTCCTTTAGTAGCTGCTATACGAACTCTCCGTTGGTTCTATGTTCCACTCCTTTAGTAGCTGCTATACGAACTCTCTGTTGGTTCTATGTTCCGTTCCTTTAGTAGCTGCTATACGAACTCTCTGTTGGTTCTATGTTCCGTTCCTTTAGTAGCTATACGAACTCTCCGTTGGTTCTATGTTCCATTCCTTTAGTAGCTGCTATACGAACTCTCCGTTGGTTCTATGTTCCGTTCCTTTAGTAGCTGCTATACGAACTCTCCGTTGGTTCTATGTTCCACTCCTTTAGTAGCTGCTATACGAACTCTCTGTTGGTTCTATGTTCCTTTCCTTTAGTAGCTATACGAACTCTCCGTTGGTTCTATGTTCCGTTCCTTTAGTAGCTGCTATACGAACTCTACGTTGGTTCTATGTTCCATTCCTTTAGTAGCTGCTATACGAACTCTCTGTTGGTTCTATGTTCCATTCCTTTAGTAGCTATACGAACTCTCCGTTGGTTCTATGTTCCATTCCTTTAGTAGCTGCTATACGAACTCTCTGTTGGTTCTATGTTCCGTTCCTTTAGTAGCTATACGAACTCTCCGTTGGTTCTATGTTCCATTCCTTTAGTAGCTATACGAACTCTACGTTGGTTCTATGTTCCATTCCTTTAGTAGCTATACGAACTCTCCGTTGGTTCTATGTTCCATTCCTTTAGTAGCTGCTATACGAACTCTCCGTTGGTTCTATGTTCCATTCCTTTAGTAGCTATACGAACTCTCCGTTGGTTCTATGTTCCATTCCTTTAGTAGCTGCTATACGAACTCTACGTTGGTTCTATGTTCCATTCCTTTAGTAGCTATACGAACTCTCTGTTGGTTCTATGTTCCATTCCTTTAGTAGCTATACGAACTCTCTGTTGGTTCTATGTTCCGTTCCTTTAGTAGCTATACGAACTCTCCGCTGGTTCTATGTTCCATTCCTTTAGTAGCTATACGAACTCTCTGTTGGTTCTATGTTCCGTTCCTTTAGTAGCTATACGAACTCTCCGCTGGTTCTATGTTCCATTCCTTTAGTAGCTATACGAACTCTACGTTGGTTCTATGTTCCATTCCTTTAGTAGCTATACGAACTCTCTGTTGGTTCTATGTTCCATTCCTTTAGTAGCTATACGAACTCTCTGTTGGTTCTATGTTCCGTTCCTTTAGTAGCTATACGAACTCTCCGCTGGTTCTATGTTCCATTCCTTTAGTAGCTATACGAACTCTACGTTGGTTCTATGTTCCATTCCTTTAGTAGCTATACGAACTCTCTGTTGGTTCTATGTTCCATTCCTTTAGTAGCTATACGAACTCTCTGTTGGTTCTATGTTCCATTCCTTTAGTAGCTATACGAACTCTCCGTTGGTTCTATGTTCCATTCCTTTAGTAGCTATACGAACTCTCCGTTGGTTCTATGTTCCATTCCTTTAGTAGCTATACGAACTCTCCGTTGGTTCTATGTTCCATTCCTTTAGTAGCTGCTATACGAACTCTCCGTTGGTTCTATGTTCCATTCCTTTAGTAGCTATACGAACTCTCCGTTGGTTCTATGTTCCATTCCTTTAGTAGCTATACGAACTCTCCGTTGGTTCTATGTTCCATTCCTTTAGTAGCTGCTATACGAACTCTCCGTTGGTTCTATGTTCCATTCCTTTAGTAGCTCTATACGAACTCTCCGTTGGTTCTATGTTCCATTCCTTTAGTAGCTATACGAACTCTCCGTTGGTTCTATGTTCCATTCCTTTAGTAGCTATACGAACTCTCCGTTGGTTCTATGTTCCATTCCTTTAGTAGCTGCTATACGAACTCTCCGTTGGTTCTATGTTCCATTCCTTTAGTAGCTGCTATACGAACTCTCCGTTGGTTCTATGTTCCATTCCTTTAGTAGCTGCTATACGAACTCTCCGTTGGTTCTATGTTCCATTCCTTTAGTAGCTATACGAACTCTCCGTTGGTTCTATGTTCCGTTCCTTTAGTAGCTATACGAACTCTCCGTTGGTTCTATGTTCCATTCCTTTAGTAGCTGCTATACGAACTCTCCGTTGGTTCTATGTTCCATTCCTTTAGTAGCTGCTATACGAACTCTCCGTTGGTTCTATGTTCCATTCCTTTAGTAGCTGCTATACGAACTCTCCGTTGGTTCTATGTTCCGTTCCTTTAGTAGCTATACGAACTCTCCGCTGGTTCTATGTTCCATTCCTTTAGTAGCTATACGAACTCTCCGTTGGTTCTATGTTCCATTCCTTTAGTAGCTATACGAACTCTCCGTTGGTTCTATGTTCCATTCCTTTAGTAGCTATACGAACTCTCTGTTGGTTCTATGTTCCATTCCTTTAGTAGCTATACGAACTCTCTGTTGGTTCTATGTTCCATTCCTTTAGTAGCTATACGAACTCTCTGTTGGTTCTATGTTCCGTTCCTTTAGTAGCTATACGAACTCTCCGCTGGTTCTATGTTCCATTCCTTTAGTAGCTATACGAACTCTCTGTTGGTTCTATGTTCCGTTCCTTTAGTAGCTATACGAACTCTCCGCTGGTTCTATGTTCCATTCCTTTAGTAGCTATACGAACTCTCTGTTGGTTCTATGTTCCATTCCTTTAGTAGCTATACGAACTCTCCGTTGGTTCTATGTTCCATTCCTTTAGTAGCTATACGAACTCTCTGTTGGTTCTATGTTCCGTTCCTTTAGTAGCTATACGAACTCTCCGTTGGTTCTATGTTCCATTCCTTTAGTAGCTATACGAACTCTCTGTTGGTTCTATGTTCCGTTCCTTTAGTAGCTATACGAACTCTCCGTTGGTTCTATGTTCCATTCCTTTAGTAGCTATACGAACTCTCTGTTGGTTCTATGTTCCATTCCTTTAGTAGCTATACGAACTCTCTGTTGGTTCTATGTTCCGTTCCTTTAGTAGCTATACGAACTCTCCGTTGGTTCTATGTTCCATTCCTTTAGTAGCTATACGAACTCTCTGTTGGTTCTATGTTCCGTTCCTTTAGTAGCTATACGAACTCTCCGCTGGTTCTATGTTCCATTCCTTTAGTAGCTATACGAACTCTCTGTTGGTTCTATGTTCCATTCCTTTAGTAGCTATACGAACTCTCCGCTGGTTCTATGTTCCATTCCTTTAGTAGCTATACGAACTCTCCGTTGGTTCTATGTTCCATTCCTTTAGTAGCTATACGAACTCTCCGTTGGTTCTATGTTCCATTCCTTTAGTAGCTATACGAACTCTCCGTTGGTTCTATGTTCCATTCCTTTAGTAGCTGCTATACGAACTCTCCGTTGGTTCTATGTTCCATTCCTTTAGTAGCTATACGAACTCTCTGTTGGTTCTATGTTCCGTTCCTTTAGTAGCTATACGAACTCTCTGTTGGTTCTATGTTCCGTTCCTTTAGTAGCTATACGAACTCTCTGTTGGTTCTATGTTCCGTTCCTTTAGTAGCTATACGAACTCTCCGCTGGTTCTATGTTCCATTCCTTTAGTAGCTGCTATACGAACTCTCCGTTGGTTCTATGTTCCATTCCTTTAGTAGCTATACGAACTCTCCGTTGGTTCTATGTTCCATTCCTTTAGTAGCTATACGAACTCTCCGTTGGTTCTATGTTCCATTCCTTTAGTAGCTGCTATACGAACTCTCCGTTGGTTCTATGTTCCGTTCCTTTAGTAGCTATACGAACTCTCCGTTGGTTCTATGTTCCACTCCTTTAGTAGCTATACGAACTCTCCGTTGGTTCTATGTTCCATTCCTTTAGTAGCTATACGAACTCTCCGTTGGTTCTATGTTCCATTCCTTTAGTAGCTATACGAACTCTCTGTTGGTTCTATGTTCCGTTCCTTTAGTAGCTATACGAACTCTCCGCTGGTTCTATGTTCCATTCCTTTAGTAGCTATACGAACTCTCCGTTGGTTCTATGTTCCATTCCTTTAGTAGCTCATACGAACTCTCCGTTGGTTCTATGTTCCATTCCTTTAGTAGCTATACGAACTCTACTGTTGGTTCTATGTTCCGTTCCTTTAGTAGCTATACGAACTCTCTGTTGGTTCTATGTTCCGTTCCTTTAGTAGCTATACGAACTCTCTGTTGGTTCTATGTTCCGTTCCTTTAGTAGCTATACGAACTCTCCGCTGGTTCTATGTTCCATTCCTTTAGTAGCTATACGAACTCTCTGTTGGTTCTATGTTCCGTTCCTTTAGTAGCTATACGAACTCTCCGTTGGTTCTATGTTCCATTCCTTTAGTAGCTATACGAACTCTCCGTTGGTTCTATGTTCCATTCCTTTAGTAGCTATACGAACTCTCCGTTGGTTCTATGTTCCATTCCTTTAGTAGCTATACGAACTCTCCGTTGGTTCTATGTTCCATTCCTTTAGTAGCTATACGAACTCTCCGCTGGTTCTATGTTCCATTCCTTTAGTAGCTGCTATACGAACTCTCCGTTGGTTCTATGTTCCGTTCCTTTAGTAGCTATACGAACTCTCCGTTGGTTCTATGTTCCATTCCTTTAGTAGCTATACGAACTCTCCGTTGGTTCTATGTTCCATTCCTTTAGTAGCTATACGAACTCTCCGTTGGTTCTATGTTCCATTCCTTTAGTAGCTATACGAACTCTCCGTTGGTTCTATGTTCCGTTCCTTTAGTAGCTATACGAACTCTCCGTTGGTTCTATGTTCCACTCCTTTAGTAGCTATACGAACTCTCCGTTGGTTCTATGTTCCATTCCTTTAGTAGCTATACGAACTCTCTGTTGGTTCTATGTTCCAATCCTTTAGTAGCTATACGAACTCTCTGTTGGTTCTATGTTCCATTCCTTTAGTAGCTATACGAACTCTCTGTTGGTTCTATGTTCCATTCCTTTAGTAGCTATACGAACTCTCTGTTGGTTCTATGTTCCGTTCCTTTAGTAGCTATACGAACTCTCTGTTGGTTCTATGTTCCATTCCTTTAGTAGCTATACGAACTCTCTGTTGGTTCTATGTTCCGTTCCTTTAGTAGCTATACGAACTCTCCGCTGGTTCTATGTTCCATTCCTTTAGTAGCTATACGAACTCTCTGTTGGTTCTATGTTCCGTTCCTTTAGTAGCTATACGAACTCTCCGCTGGTTCTATGTTCCATTCCTTTAGTAGCTATACGAACTCTCTGTTGGTTCTATGTTCCATTCCTTTAGTAGCTATACGAACTCTCCGCTGGTTCTATGTTCCATTCCTTTAGTAGCTATACGAACTCTACGTTGGTTCTATGTTCCATTCCTTTAGTAGCTATACGAACTCTCTGTTGGTTCTATGTTCCATTCCTTTAGTAGCTATACGAACTCTCTGTTGGTTCTATGTTCCGTTCCTTTAGTAGCTATACGAACTCTCCGCTGGTTCTATGTTCCATTCCTTTAGTAGCTATACGAACTCTCCGCTGGTTCTATGTTCCATTCCTTTAGTAGCTGCTATACGAACTCTCCGTTGGTTCTATGTTCCATTCCTTTAGTAGCTATACGAACTCTCCGTTGGTTCTATGTTCCGTTCCTTTAGTAGCTGCTATACGAACTCTCTGTTGGTTCTATGTTCCGTTCCTTTAGTAGCTATACGAACTCTCCGCTGGTTCTATGTTCCATTCCTTTAGTAGCTATACGAACTCTCTGTTGGTTCTATGTTCCATTCCTTTAGTAGCTATACGAACTCTCCGCTGGTTCTATGTTCCATTCCTTTAGTAGCTATACGAACTCTACGTTGGTTCTATGTTCCATTCCTTTAGTAGCTATACGAACTCTCCGTTGGTTCTATGTTCCATTCCTTTAGTAGCTGCTATACGAACTCTCTGTTGGTTCTATGTTCCGTTCCTTTAGTAGCTATACGAACTCTCCGCTGGTTCTATGTTCCATTCCTTTAGTAGCTATACGAACTCTCCGTTGGTTCTATGTTCCATTCCTTTAGTAGCTATACGAACTCTCCGTTGGTTCTATGTTCCATTCCTTTAGTAGCTGCTATACGAACTCTCCGTTGGTTCTATGTTCCATTCCTTTAGTAGCTATACGAACTCACTGTTGGTTCTATGTTCCGTTCCTTTAGTAGCTATACGAACTCTCTGTTGGTTCTATGTTCCGTTCCTTTAGTAGCTATACGAACTCTCCGCTGGTTCTATGTTCCATTCCTTTAGTAGCTGCTATACGAACTCTCCGTTGGTTCTATGTTCCATTCCTTTAGTAGCTATACGAACTCTCCGTTGGTTCTATGTTCCATTCCTTTAGTAGCTATACGAACTCTCCGTTGGTTCTATGTTCCATTCCTTTAGTAGCTATACGAACTCTACGTTGGTTCTATGTTCCATTCCTTTAGTAGCTGCTATACGAACTCTCTGTTGGTTCTATGTTCCGTTCCTTTAGTAGCTGCTATACGAACTCTCCGTTGGTTCTATGTTCCATTCCTTTAGTAGCTATACGAACTCTCCGTTGGTTCTATGTTCCATTCCTTTAGTAGCTATACGAACTCTCTGTTGGTTCTATGTTCCGTTCCTTTAGTAGCTGCTATACGAACTCTCCGTTGGTTCTATGTTCCATTCCTTTAGTAGCTATACGAACTCTCCGTTGGTTCTATGTTCCGTTCCTTTAGTAGCTATACGAACTCTCCGCTGGTTCTATGTTCCATTCCTTTAGTAGCTGCTATACGAACTCTCCGTTGGTTCTATGTTCCATTCCTTTAGTAGCTATACGAACTCTCCGTTGGTTCTATGTTCCATTCTTTTAGTAGCTATACGAACTCTCCGTTGGTTCTATGTTCCATTCCTTTAGTAGCTATACGAACTCTCCGTTGGTTCTATGTTCCATTCCTTTAGTAGCTATACGAACTCTACGTTGGTTCTATGTTCCATTCCTTTAGTAGCTATACGAACTCTCCGTTGGTTCTATGTTCCATTCCTTTAGTAGCTATACGAACTCTACGTTGGTTCTATGTTCCATTCCTTTAGTAGCTATACGAACTCTCCGTTGGTTCTATGTTCCATTCCTTTAGTAGCTATACGAACTCTACGTTGGTTCTATGTTCCATTCCTTTAGTAGCTATACGAACTCTCCGTTGGTTCTATGTTCCATTCCTTTAGTAGCTATACGAACTCTCCGTTGGTTCTATGTTCCATTCCTTTAGTAGCTGCTATACGAACTCTCCGTTGGTTCTATGTTCCATTCCTTTAGTAGCTATACGAACTCTACGTTGGTTCTATGTTCCATTCCTTTAGTAGCTGCTATACGAACTCTCCGTTGGTTCTATGTTCCATTCCTTTAGTAGCTGCTATACGAACTCTCCGTTGGTTCTATGTTCCATTCCTTTAGTAGCTATACGAACTCTCTGTTGGTTCTATGTTCCGTTCCTTTAGTAGCTATACGAACTCTCCGCTGGTTCTATGTTCCATTCCTTTAGTAGCTATACGAACTCTCCGTTGGTTCTATGTTCCATTTTTTTAGTAGCTATACGAACTCTCTGTTGGTTCTATGTTCCGTTCCTTTAGTAGCTATACGAACTCTACGTTGGTTCTATGTTCCATTCCTTTAGTAGCTATACGAACTCTCCGTTGGTTCTATGTTCCGTTCCTTTAGTAGCTATACGAACTCTACGTTGGTTCTATGTTCCATTCCTTTAGTAGCTATACGAACTCTCCGTTGGTTCTATGTTCCATTCCTTTAGTAGCTGCTATACGAACTCTCCGTTGGTTCTATGTTCCATTCCTTTAGTAGCTGCTATACGAACTCTCCGTTGGTTCTATGTTCCATTCCTTTAGTAGCTATACGAACTCTCCGTTGGTTCTATGTTCCATTCCTTTAGTAGCTATACGAACTCTCCGTTGGTTCTATGTTCCATTCCTTTAGTAGCTATACGAACTCTCCGTTGGTTCTATGTTCCATTCCTTTAGTAGCTATACGAACTCTCCGTTGGTTCTATGTTCCATTCCTTTAGTAGCTATACGAACTCTCCGTTGGTTCTATGTTCCATTCCTTTAGTAGCTATACGAACTCTCTGTTGGTTCTATGTTCCACTCCTTTAGTAGCTATACGAACTCTCCGTTGGTTCTATGTTCCATTCCTTTAGTAGCTATACGAACTCTCCGTTGGTTCTATGTTCCATTCCTTTAGTAGCTATACGAACTCTACGTTGGTTCTATGTTCCATTCCTTTAGTAGCTGCTATACGAACTCTCCGTTGGTTCTATGTTCCATTCCTTTAGTAGCTATACGAACTCTCCGTTGGTTCTATGTTCCATTCCTTTAGTAGCTATACGAACTCTACGTTGGTTCTATGTTCCATTCCTTTAGTAGCTATACGAACTCTCCGTTGGTTCTATGTTCCGTTCCTTTAGTACCGTTCCTTTAGTAGCTGCTATACGAACTCTCTGTTGGTTCTATGTTCCGTTCCTTTAGTAGCTATACGAACTCTCCGCTGGTTCTATGTTCCATTCCTTTAGTAGCTATACGAACTCTCCGCTGGTTCTATGTTCCATTCCTTTAGTAGCTATACGAACTCTCCGTTGGTTCTATGTTCCGTTCCTTTAGTAGCTATACGAACTCTCCGTTGGTTCTATGTTCCGTTCCTTTAGTAGCTATACGAACTCTCCGCTGGTTCTATGTTCCATTCCTTTAGTAGCTATACGAACTCTCCGCTGGTTCTATGTTCCATTCCTTTAGTAGCTATACGAACTCTCCGTTGGTTCTATGTTCCGTTCCTTTAGTAGCTATACGAACTCTCCGTTGGTTCTATGTTCCGTTCCTTTAGTAGCTATACGAACTCTCCGCTGGTTCTATGTTCCATTCCTTTAGTAGCTATACGAACTCTCCGCTGGTTCTATGTTCCATTCCTTTAGTAGCTATACGAACTCTCCGTTGGTTCTATGTTCCGTTCCTTTAGTAGCTATACGAACTCTCCGTTGGTTCTATGTTCCGTTCCTTTAGTAGCTATACGAACTCTCCGTTGGTTCTATGTTCCGTTCCTTTAGTAGCTATACGAACTCTCCGTTGGTTCTATGTTCCGTTCCTTTAGTAGCTATACGAACTCTCCGTTGGTTCTATGTTCCGTTCCTTTAGTAGCTATACGAACTCTCCGTTGGTTCTATGTTCCATTCCTTTAGTAGCTATACGAACTCTCCGTTGGTTCTATGTTCCACTCCTTTAGTAGCTATACGAACTCTCCGTTGGTTCTATGTTCCGTTCCTTTAGTAGCTATACGAACTCTCCGTTGGTTCTATGTTCCGTTCCTTTAGTAGCTATACGAACTCTCCGCTGGTTCTATGTTCCATTCCTTTAGTAGCTATACGAACTCTCTGTTGGTTCTATGTTCCATTCCTTTAGTAGCTATACGAACTCTCCGCTGGTTCTATGTTCCATTCCTTTAGTAGCTATACGAACTCTCCGCTGGTTCTATGTTCCATTCCTTTAGTAGCTATACGAACTCTCCGTTGGTTCTATGTTCCATTCCTTTAGTAGCTATACGAACTCTCCGCTGGTTCTATGTTCCATTCCTTTAGTAGCTATACGAACTCTACGTTGGTTCTATGTTCCATTCCTTTAGTAGCTGCTATACGAACTCTCCGTTGGTTCTATGTTCCGTTCCTTTAGTAGCTATACGAACTCTACGTTGGTTCTATGTTCCATTCCTTTAGTAGCTATACGAACTCTACGTTGGTTCTATGTTCCATTCCTTTAGTAGCTGCTATACGAACTCTCCGTTGGTTCTATGTTCCGTTCCTTTAGTAGCTATACGAACTCTACGTTGGTTCTATGTTCCATTCCTTTAGTAGCTATACGAACTCTACGTTGGTTCTATGTTCCATTCCTTTAGTAGCTATACGAACTCTCCGTTGGTTCTATGTTCCGTTCCTTTAGTAGCTATACGAACTCTCCGTTGGTTCTATGTTCCATTCCTTTAGTAGCTATACAAACTCTCCGTTGGTTCTATGTTCCGTTCCTTTAGTAGCTATACGAACTCTCCGTTGGTTCTATGTTCCATTCCTTTAGTAGCTATACGAACTCTACGTTGGTTCTATGTTCCATTCCTTTAGTAGCTATACGAACTCTACGTTGGTTCTATGTTCCATTCCTTTAGTAGCTATACGAACTCTCCGTTGGTTCTATGTTCCGTTCCTTTAGTAGCTATACGAACTCTCCGTTGGTTCTATGTTCCATTCCTTTAGTAGCTATACGAACTCTACGTTGGTTCTATGTTCCATTCCTTTAGTAGCTATACGAACTCTCCGTTGGTTCTATGTTCCGTTCCTTTAGTAGCTATACGAACTCTCCGTTGGTTCTATGTTCCATTCCTTTAGTAGCTATACGAACTCTCCGTTGGTTCTATGTTCCATTCCTTTAGTAGCTATACGAACTCTCCGTTGGTTCTATGTTCCATTCCTTTAGTAGCTATACGAACTCTCCGTTGGTTCTATGTTCCATTCCTTTAGTAGCTATACGAACTCTCCGTTGGTTCTATGTTCCATTCCTTTAGTAGCTATACGAACTCTCCGTTGGTTCTATGTTCCGTTCCTTTAGTAGCTATACGAACTCTCCGTTGGTTCTATGTTCCACTCCTTTAGTAGCTATACGAACTCTCCGTTGGTTCTATGTTCCGTTCCTTTAGTAGCTATACGAACTCTCCGTTGGTTCTATGTTCCGTTCCTTTAGTAGCTATACGAACTCTCCGTTGGTTCTATGTTCCATTCCTTTAGTAGCTATACGAACTCTCCGTTGGTTCTATGTTCCGTTCCTTTAGTAGCTATACGAACTCTCCGTTGGTTCTATGTTCCACTCCTTTAGTAGCTATACGAACTCTCCGTTGGTTCTATGTTCCGTTCCTTTAGTAGCTATACGAACTCTCCGTTGGTTCTATGTTCCATTCCTTTAGTAGCTATACGAACTCTCTGTTGGTTCTATGTTCCGTTCCTTTAGTAGCTATACGAACTCTCCGTTGGTTCTATGTTCCATTCCTTTAGTAGCTGCTATACGAACTCTCCGTTGGTTCTATGTTCCATTCCTTTAGTAGCTATACGAACTCTCCGTTGGTTCTATGTTCCATTCCTTTAGTAGCTATACGAACTCTCCGTTGGTTCTATGTTCCATTCCTTTAGTAGCTATACGAACTCTCCGTTGGTTCTATGTTCCATTCCTTTAGTAGCTATACGAACTCTCCGTTGGTTCTATGTTCCATTCCTTTAGTAGCTATACGAACTCTCCGTTGGTTCTATGTTCCGTTCCTTTAGTAGCTGCTATACGAACTCTCTGTTGGTTCTATGTTCCATTCCTTTAGTAGCTGCTATACGAACTCTCCGTTGGTTCTATGTTCCGTTCCTTTAGTAGCTGCTATACGAACTCTCCGTTGGTTCTATGTTCCATTGCTTTAGTAGCTGCTATACGAACTCTCCGTTGGTTCTATGTTCCATTCCTTTAGTAGCTATACGAACTCTCCGTTGGTTCTATGTTCCGTTCCTTTAGTAGCTATACGAACTCTCATTTGGTTCTATGTTCCGTTCCTTTAGTAGCTATACGAACTCTCCATTGGTTCTATGTTCCATTCCATTTGTTAGCTCCTTTGAATGTTGTACATGGCGCAGTGTTAACTTTACACTGTAAATGAAACTGATATTGGAAGTGAGAAATTAAAAAAAAATTTGAAATCAGTGAAATATTTACCGAAATATATTTGTGTTATTCTGACTGAGTTCTGAGTAAATAAAGTATTTTAATTTGTAGGATTTGGTAACAATGGCGATGTGCCCGAACTTATTCCTGATGACATCGATTTCAGTCCTATAATTTAAGTACAACTGCGATTACGGACTAACCCTTTAGCCTTTCCATATACTGAATGTGGGTGCCGGGAAACGCAATAATATAACGGGCTTTACGAGAGCGAGTTACTCAGTAAAAAGCCAATTCGTATTAAACGAATTCTACAGGGAGAATCAAAGAAGTTGGAATTTTGTTTGGAAAAAAAATTGAAAAAAAGATTGGAAATGGCTTGTACTGTTTATCATCTTTTGGTGATGGTTCATATTGAGTACTTATATCCTAATTTCAATTATAATTATAATATTTAACGAATTATATTTTGTGCAACTTATGTTTTTAATAATCCGATTTAGTAATTATTATTTAGTACATACTGCATTCCAAAAAGAAAACATCACATTTTTCAACCATGAGGGTTTGGAAACTTATGCTGGCAGCTCTTTCTGTGTAAAATATGTACAAAGTTAAATTGAGTCTAATGGAAACTAAAATGTTAAGTTTTTTAATTTAAGAGGCCTGCTCATTCGTAAATCCCGTTCGCGTTTCCCGCGCCCACACTGAATCAAATTTTGGACAATTCCGACTGGAGAATACATTTTCTAAAAAATATTACTGACGATGAAAATATTTACATTTGTTTTGATACGGAGTATAGTTCACTAGTAAACAGTATGCCATAAGTTCAAAAAGTACTACCTAGAATGTAACTAGAATGTGGTACTACCTGTAGCTGTCAGCCCAGTAGGGCAGGCCCGATAAGCATAGCCTATTCATTATTTAGTTGATCAAGAGTGGGTTGGTTCAGCCCCGTCAACTAAATAAGTCATTGAGGGCTATAGCGCCTAGGGCACCATTGAAGGCAAAGGCTTGATACGCATCTGCATTAGAGGTGATACAAGCCCCGCCCTGTCTATACTGGATGCTCCTCTACCAGTGTTGGGTAACCTAACCCAGGAGGCACACTTGGTTCAGGGTGTAACAAATGGACCCCTACAGTCGATAGCAGGGCTGTAGGCCATGGATAGGCGGAAGGTAATCAACCAACGGCTAGACATGCTGACAAGGTCGGCGGAAGGTAATCAACCAACGGCGACCTACTGCGAAGACGCTTGTAGGAGTTGCGACCACAAGCGGTTTACTCCCGCAACTGAAAGATATGAGTATGAGAACCCTCCAGGAGAAATACCGGCTCGGTCGTCGCCCGGGTCAACAAGGACCGCGTCCCTCAGTGGTACACCAGGCTGGGGTCGATAAATTGGCTACTGGAACAGAAGACAGAGAAGAAAGAAGAACCAACCTGTTGAAATGTAAAAAGACACTAAAGTTTGCTACAATGAACGCACGCACGCTGAAAGCACAGAGCAAACAGGGTGACATGGTCGCTCTGGCAATGGAATATAACATCGACATCATCTGCATCCAAGAACATCGGATTTGTCATGAAGACACTGCCATGAAGTACAATGACATTGGAAATGGATGGACGTTAGTAACAAGCTCAGCAGTAAGAAACTCGGCCAATGCATCAATTGGTGGAGTAGGAATTCTGCTAAGCCCATTTGCACTTAAGACCCTAAACAACATCGAATCTATAAATTCCAGGGTTATGATCGCAACATTTGATGGGAATCCCAAGACAACAGTTATATGTTGCTACAGTCCAACCAATGCATCAGAGCCAGAACAAGCAGTCAAGTTTTATGAAGAACTGACTGGACTTATTAAGGACATCCCGAAACACAATGTTAAAGTCATTGCTGGTCACCTGAATGCGCAAATCGGCCCAGAAGACATCAAGGGTTACACCTATAACACCAGTTCTAACAGAAATGGGTACTTACTTTTAGACCTAATGGAAGAATGTGAATTGATACCAACAAACAACACATTCGAAAAGAGTAAGGGGAAGCTATGGACCTTTCAATACCCTAATGGAACCAAAGCACAACTGGATTACATCCTTATAAACAAAAAGTGGAGAAATAGCATGATCAACTACGAGGCATACAGCTCGTTCATTCTAATTGGTTCGGACCACAGAATTGTGACTGCAGAAATCAGACTCAGTTTGAGAGCCAGCAAACCCAGGACAAGCAAGCAAATCAACTATGACTGGGAGAAACTCAGAACTGACAATGCTGTAAGGGATGCTTATACAGTAGAAGTTCAAAACCGCTTTGAAGCACTTCAGTCAATGGATGAAGACCAATCCACCGATTCAATATACCAGAATATAATAACAGCCCACAAGGAATCAGCTAAGAGGCATATCCCCCAGAAACCTAAACGAAAACAGTATGTGCCATGGCAAAACTCTGAGGTTACTTGGAAGAGAGAGGATCTTAAGATAGCCTACAAAGTTAAAACCGAACAACCAACAACCGAAAACATTAACAAGGTTGAGAAAGCTAAGGACGATCTTAAATTGGCCTACAACATCAGCCAGGAAAAGTACATACAGGATAAAACTGAAGCAATTACAACTGCTCACATACAGCAGCAATCAAGACTTACCTGGCAAACTGTAAATGAGGTATCTGGTCGGAAAAGTTGTGCAAAGGGGCGCCTCAAAGCCGATAGTCCTGAAGAACGTGTTGGGAAGTGGAAAAATCATTTCAGCAACTTGCTTGGGCAGCCACCAAACATCGAGGTCAGCCCTACAAGGAAAATATATGACAAGACACTACCTATAGAAACAGGGGACTTCACACCTGCCGAACTCCAAAGAAGCATTAAAAGCATGTCCAATAATAAAGCGAGTGGATTAGATGAAATCCCAGCGGAGGTATGGAAAACCGGAGTGCTAAATAGACCATTATTGAATGCTTGCAACCGGATGTTAAAAGGGGAAAAGCCACCACCAATTTGGACTAAAGGTCAACTAAAGCCTCACCCCAAGAAAGGAGACCTCGGCATACCAACAAACTATCGTGGGATCTGTCTGCTTGTGGTAGCTGCCAAAATATACAATAAAATGATTCTATATAGGATTAGGCCTCACATAGAGAAACTACTGCGTAAGAGCGAAAACGGATTTCGACCAAGTAGATCAACAATAGCTCAGATACTTGCACTACGGAAACTGATTGAAGGAATTAAGTCAAAGAATCTCCCCGCAGTCATGACTTTTGTGGACTTCAAGAAGGCATTCGACTCCATCCATAGAGGTAAAATGCTTGAAATCCTAAGAGCTTATGGAATACCAGAAGTAATTCTTGCTGGCATTGGATTGTTATATTGTGACACAGAAGCACAGGTACTCTCACCAGATGGTGAAACTGAGTTTTTCTCAATCCTGGCTGGCGTACTGCAAGGTGACACATTAGCACCATTACTATTTGTAATTGTGCTGGATTACGCAATGAGGACGGCCACAAAGGGTGAAGATCTGGGATTCACACTTCAAGAACGCAGAAGTAGTAGATATCCGGCAACTACAGTCACAGACACCGACTTTGCGGATGACATCGCCCTGCTCTCTAATACGCTAGCAGATGCCCAGCTTCTACTAAATAAAGTGGAGAGGGCTGCTAAGGAGGTTGGATTGTATATAAATGCTACCAAGACCGAATTCATGACCTTTAATGTTGATGGAAACTTGACAACCATTGATAATAATCAACTAAGGAAGGTCGATGACTTCCAGTACCTTGGATCATGGATAGAGAGTAGCAAAAAGGACATAGAAGTTAGGAAAGCAAAGGCTTGGGTAGCTCTATCAAAAATGGATACCATCTGGAAATCAGATCTCTCCAGGCACCTGAAGACTAAGTTCTTTCGAGCCACAGTGGAAAGTGTATTTTTATACGGGGGTGAGACCTGGACACTGACTAAATCACTTGAACAACGAATTGATGGTTGCTACACAAGACTACTAAGGGCAGCCCTAAACATCAGCTGGAGACAACACATGACAAACGCCGAGCTTTATGGTACAATACCACCTGTATCAACCACCCTCCGTGAACGCAGATTAAGATTCAGTGGGCACTGCTGGCGAAGTAAAGACGAGGTCATACCAGATCTACTTCTCTGGCAACCAACCCATGGAAAGCGTAGTCGTGGACGACCTGCCATAACATATATATAGTCCGCTTCGCGCGTAAGTTGTTCCTGGGACATCGGCGGTTCGATATAACGACCATCGTCCTCCGTAGTCGTGGACGACCTGCCATAACATATATAGATCAACTTGAAAGGGATACTGAACTTGGGAGAAACGAAATTGCGACAACTATGGAGAATCGGGAAGCCTGGAAGGATCTCATTTCCACTGTCCGAGTTCGCTCGACCTAGTAGTAGTAGTAGAAAGGAGCAGGCAGCAGATTAGTAAAGGACCAGGTTACAGAGGCGTGTTCAGGTGTTGGCTTTGGTGGGACCCAAACAATAAACTAAAGTTAAGACATGTTACAAGATTATGGGTACGGGCACAAAAAGCTGAGGTAATAAGGGTCCGTCAACACAAGTAAAATATAAATCAAATATAAAGCTTCAACATATAAATAAAAATTTAATAGGCCTAAAGTAAATAACAAATCAAATACAAAATAGGCTTGGCCTACGCCTACCCCATCCCCCAAGCTATACAGTAGTCTGTAATAAATATAGAAGGTAATGGTGAAAAATATCGAGACTTGAATAATATCGAGAGTAAAAATAACGAGAGTAAAAATATCGAGAGTAAAAATAACGAGTGTTGAAAATTAACGTGATTAAAAAATATCGAGAGTGTGTCCGACAACCGGAACCTTACCCTTCCCAAACCCACACATAGATTATACGAGTACCACGGGTTTCCCACCCAAGCCTAATGTTTGTACTGTAGGGGTAATTACTGTAGCGTTTGTACTGTAGGTGTAGGTAGGATCTACGGACTGGCTAGTTACAGGGCACACGGGGGGGGGGGGGGGGGGGGGAACTGGGCTGCAGTGATTTCCAGGAATGTTAGTATTAGGTTACTACGTACGCCTTCCACCAAGTCAACTCTCAAGGTATCAATACAGACATGGGACTAGGTAGATTACAAACGAGGTATACAAGAGCACGTGATTGGGGATAGGTTGGCCGCCAGGCCACACCTGTAGCAAGACAGAGGTAGCAGGGAGATGGGATATTAGCTTTACCAGAGATAGGAATGTACAATTAGGCGGTCAATATGTACTACATTATGTAGTACGTATTTATTGTTATATTGGGGGGGGTTTCAGTAGGTTTTAGTTTTAGGTAGTAGGATTATGTACTTAATTAGGGTTTTGCTACGTACGGGTGCCAGGCTGGGGTCTTAAACCCCAGTCTGGCTCATTACTAGGGAATATTCATCCGCGCTACCGGGGTACATTAGACACAGATTAGCAATATTGGTTCAGTTGGTTTGGTGACAAGAGTGGAAGGTGATATCGTTGTTTTATGGCACATAGTTCTTTAGTAGTACAGATTCCTTATTCATTTTACGTATTCACTTATATTATTTTATCTTTTGTAAATGCATCTGATTTATTGTTTGTTATCTGTTTATATTCTGTCTATATTCTGTATTACTATGGTGCTGTGTAGGGATCGGCCTGCACAGACACCACACTGGAGCGTTTAGTTATCAGTTTCCTTTCCACCGGACGGGCGGGTTACCTGATTTGGGCGGTTCAGTGGGGAACTCATCATTACGTGATATTTACGCCACTACACCAACCCAAAAATAAAACAACGTCACGAGTGGGGGCTGTCTCAGAAAACGACAGCCTCGATAACGACACGACAAAGACCCGCGACGCGGCTTCCCGCGAACCGGTAGAGTGGCCTTAAAAAACTGTAAGATAGGCCAAAAAAGTATTCCATTATTCCGTAACTCAGACCTGTCAGTCCCTCCATAGGCTACCGTACCTAGGATGTCAGACAGTCTACTTTCTGGCAGTCAGCCAGCGACGGCACCTGGCCAGGTTGAACCCGGGGTTCAACCCGCCACTGGCGGGGCAGCAATGGCTGCCCCAGCTACAGCCTCGAGTCCCTTCTTGGACTTGAGCAACCCGGTATCGGGGCGCGGCAGCCCCGTGGGCCCGAGCTCCCGGGAATCCCCGCCTATCCCGTCGACGGAAGAATCCGTCGGGCGGCCGGCCGGGACCACGACACCCGATGAAACACGGACGTGGATAGACGAGTTAATCACGGCAACGACGCAGTCACTCCCGACTGAGTTACCACAACGAGGAGAACCGCCATCACCTCCCGCCGGTCCGGCACGGTTCCCAGAGGAACACCAACGCCGGGAGAGATCGAGATCACCTCCCTCCAGACCGGAGCCGGCGATAGATGACGACAAGGGAAGCGGGGTGGACCCAGACCGGGAACCCTCGCAATTAATCCCAGCACTACCCAAACATCCAGCCCGAGGACGCTCGCGAGAAAGAGGCGATCGGACGAACCCGATGGGACGGCCCAACGGGACAACGAACCGGAGGAAGCTCCGTTCTTCCTCGGACCCCAACCGGCCCCCAGCGCAGCTTGACACAGGGGTGATCGAGCGAGCGGGGCGACAGTTTCGATTACAGCGAAGACGATTGGAGACCTGGGCGACTGCCGGACGACCGGATATCGACCTGGCGGCAGCCCTAGAAGTAGTCAACGATTACCTCAGGATTCTTGGAGAGCAAGGCGCCGAGGAGGAAGCCAAACACTGGGAGACGGACATCGGGGGAATATTGGACGATGCGTTTGATAAATGTTTATTCAATCAACAGGTAAGGGTGGGAAACATTTTTATAGGGATACCCAGCCAGCCACAAAACGGCTGGACTGGCATAACCCTAGCCGGTGACGGCATAGACCAGGATGAGATACAACCTGGGGACAGTGCGAGTCAGCCGCGTGGTTCAAATTCGAACGCGTCTGACTCCATTCAAAACCGAGTGGAGTATGAAGAGGCTCTCTTTGAGATGGAAAGGCTCGACCGAGAGGAAACTCTTGAGCGAGAATTAATGAACCAAAAACTTGAATGTGAGAGGGTTGCGAGTGAGACGGCCCAGAGAGCGAGTGAGACGGCCCAGAGAGTGATTGAGGCGGCCCAACGAGCGAATAGGGAGGCCGATGAGGCGGCCCAACGAGCGAATAGGGAGGCCGATGAGGCGGCCCGACGAGCGGACCGCGAGGAGATAGCGAGAGAGAAATTGCGGGCTGATAATAAAGTGAGAGATGAGGCGCGTTTATTAGCGATACGTAAGTTAGCGATGGCGCAAGCGCGCGGGGTGAAGGGGGGCTCCACTGCGGGTAGCGGTGTGGGGTCCAGAGTGAGCAATAACAGTGTACGTTCAGCGAGAGCGAGTCCGGGCCGACGAACTAGCGAACTGAGCAGACCCGCCTCGGTAATAGGGCTCCATAAGGGCCCAGCTCATCCGGCTAGAAAACAGCCGGTTGGGCCGGGTGGAGCCCGTGTGACAGGGAGTGGTGAATTTGGGGGTGTACCGGTAGGAGTAGCTGCAGCAACTATAGCACCCACAGTAAGCACCCCACCGATAGTTGTAGTACCTACGGTAGTAACTACACACACCACTACACCTACTATAAGCACTACACCTAATATAATTCCCACAGTTATAAGAGGAACGAGTTTTTACGGCGGCCCGGGTATTTTTACGGGTCCGCCTCCGCCTGGTGCTACCAGGAAGGGCGGCCCGGGTATTTTTACGGGTCCGCCTCCGCCTGGCGCAGCCAGGATCACAGCGATACAGGAGCTGCCTCCGGCTGCCATGAAACCTCCCCAGGTAGCGCCGGCCGTAGTGGTCGTCGATACCGACGAGGTAAACGAACCGAGAGGAACAGCAATGTATTACCCCACCCAGAATCGGGGTGGGCTCCCAGCAGAGGAGGCGACACAGGGGGAGCGAGAAGGACAGCTCCAGGTTGGACAGGGGGAGCCCGCAGTAGGGTTCCGAGTAACACAGGGGGAGGTAGACACCGCCTCCACACACACACAGAGCCACGCCTCGAGGGAGGCGGACCACCAGGGTTTAAGAGTGCTAACCTCCCTCAAACTTCTGCAAGATAATACTGGTAAGTTAATTATCGCAGAACAAGGGGAACAGGGAAGTTCCCCTACGGCGAACTCGAGGGGACTCCGAGTAGGGGCCCCAGAATTCGCGCCGGCGGTAGACAATACCGCCAGCCGGGGGAGAGTGAACAGACAGAGCGGGACCGTCGGCTTTGCACCGCGGACGGCCCCGACAATCAGTGAGACTGCAGCCCGAGCAGGGGACCTGCAGACGGACAGAGGGGACGGACGGGAGTCGGCCTCCGAGAGGCCCGACGCAACCGCCCACAGGGGTAGGCCAGAGTCGAGGTATCTGGCGGAGCTCTGCAGAAAAGGGGGCTCACCGAGCCCCCCCCCCCACGAACAACAATGCGTTCATTTGGAAATTCTGAATGGCCCCAACAGAATTCCATATATGAAAGTACAACTCACCCAGACCCTCCCCCTTCAGGGAGGCGAACGGGCGAGTCCCCAGCTAGAGAACAATACCCGGATTACCCACGGCCGGGAAGTCGGTTGGGTGAGCCGGGGTTTGAGCTACCTCCGCTTGCGTACCCTACCAACGGTGTCGGACGGTATATAGACCCCTTCGGACCGTCGGAGGAGCCCACGTCAACACGGGCGGACTCATCACCGCGCGTGTACAATGACACAAACTCAACCCACGATAACGAGGCGGTTTCGACAGCGAAAATGCTCCACATTATACGTGAGCAGAATGAGCTGCCAAAATCCTTAGCCTTTAAATTCGATGGGAAACACCCCGAGGAATACATACAATTTCGGGCTCTGTTTTCCAACGAAATTCTAACAAAGGAAATGTCAGACACCCGCCGACTAACCTATTTGGCGACTTATCTAGCGGGTGACCCGAGGAAACTCGTTAATCGTTTCCAGGGCCAGTTGAATGGGTTCAGGAAGGCCTGGAAGGCGATAGAGGATCGGTATGGCGATCCGGAACAGATCATTGATGACGCCATATTTCACCTCACTGATGGGGTGAGGGTTGAAACACCAGACGAGATGACCGAATACAGCGATCGAATAAATCAGCTGATTAATTCCATCGAGACGATGGGCGAGACCTACCATCTCAAGGCGGGCGGGCTGCTGAATCAAGTGGTTGATGTACTACCACTACATCTGCGTCGCAGCTGGGCGCAGCAAGTGACAAAGATTACAGCTACGCAACATCGCCGAGCAACGCTAGGAGAATTTGCGGACTTCATGGAGTACAAGGCAGCGAGCGCTAATCAGCGCTGTCTAAAATACCCCAAGGATAAAGGGCGAAGTCGACAGGAACAAGGAGACCGTGGGAAAAGGGAATACCCCACGGGTCGTTTCAAATCCAATTGGAAGTCGAGCAATACCCAAAAATTCGCCTGTAACAACGTTGGGGACAACAACTACAGGGGTAGACTGTCGGAACCGGCGCATAATCGAGCGACGGGCCGATCGCCTTCGCGGGAGAGCAGTCGGGGCGGGTCGACCCCACCAACTAACAATCGACAGGTCCGCTTCGAGGAATCTAAAAGCGGAAGCGCCCCACCCACAGCGAGCAGGGGAAGTGGGCAATGGGTAAAAGATGTCTTCCATATAGACATCGGGGAGTTCCCTTTCAATGAAGAAAGGTATTGCCAGTTCCATAGGGGAACGTCTCACAGAACGATTGAGTGCAGAAACTGGCAGAAGATGGACGCCGACACACACAAGGCGTATGCTAGGAAGCATCACTTGTGTTGGACTTGTGCCCGAACAGGGCACTCTGGGCGGGCATGCCCATACGATAGTAAGAACACAGAGGGGGACGGTAAGTCCACCGAGCAGCAGGCGCATAAACATGCGGATAGTAGGACAGCGGGGGAGAGGGTGGCCGATAAGCAGGTGGCCTTCCCTGTCTTCCCCATGAGACGGAGGTTGCGGAAACCACCGAAGATTAAACCCTATGTGTACCTGAGGATTGTTGCATTAGCGGTATGTGATAACCGCGGCCAGCAGGTAACCACTTTGGGGCTCTTAGACGGAGGTTCAGCGATAACGATGATGGACAGAGTGGTTGCAGACCGCCTTCAAGTTAAACGAAGGAAGGCATTTATGCAACTTTGTACCATCGCCAACCCGGACAGAGACGTAGAGTACGACTTGATTCTATGTCGATTCAAATCTATTGTGACATATTCCCAATATAAGTCGGACCTTGTTGAAGCTCGGGTTCTACCCGAGCTCAACGTACCGGCAGACCGGCCCTCGGCCGATGAAATTCAACAATACACACACGCCCGAGGACTGAACTTTAACATACCCAATGACCTGGATGTACCCTATGTATCAGTACTCATTGGTATAGATTGCCCAGGTTCTCACCGGCTACTGCAGCCTTCCATCGAAGGACCAGACCCCGAAAGGGACCCCCAGGTCATGCTAACCCCATATGGTTGGTGTATGACGGGACCTGTAAAGGACATTGATGAGCAGCCCGACAGACACAGTGCAGGGCTGGCTAGACCAGTCTTCACCGTGGCCGGGAAAGGGCACCCCACCGAGTCTTCGGAACTCACATTGGAGGAGGTCCGAGAACGAGAGGAAGAAACCAGGCGCGACCTAGAAAGGCTCTATGACATAGATACCGAGGGCTTATATAACCCAGCCGTGGGCGCCTCACAGGCGGACAAGATATCGACCGATGTATTGAACAGGGAGATGATCTTGAGCGGCGGGCATTACTCAGCTCCAATGCTCTGGAAAGATCGAGCAGTACCCTTGGTTAACAATAGAACCATGGCGGAGATGAGACTCAACCGACTCAAACGGTCATTGACTAAACACCCTGACAAACACGAATTTGTTGAGAAACAGATTCAGAAGTATATAGACAAAGGGTGGGCCCGTAAACTCACGGCGGGGGCACCCGAGTCTCCTCGAACTTACTATCTGCCCCTACACGTTACCAAAGGGGCATCCAAGCTGCGACTGGTCAATGACGCAGCGGCGAAATACTTGGGTAAATCGCTTAATGACTACTTATTAGAGGGACCCAATGTTTTCAATAGCGGGGTTGACATCCTGCTAAGGTTCCGCATGGGCCTCTACGCCTTCACATGTGACGTAGAGGCCATGTTTCACCAGGTCTTCGTTTATGAAGACGACGCGGACAGCCAGCGTTTCCTGTGGTATAGTGGGGATCAGCTGGACACAGCGCCGGAGGTGTACCAGATGTTGGTACATATCTTTGGGGCTAAGTGTTCTCCATGTGTGGCCACCACAGCACTACGACGCACTACCGCGAGTGAGTCGGTGGCTCCGCCAGTGAGAGACTTTATAACAAACGATTTTTATGTTGACGATGGGATGAAGTCGGGTAACTCCGAAGCCGACCTCATCCAGCTGGCCATCACGGCCCGCGACTGCCTTTCCACGGGCGGTTTCAACCTTACCAAGTTCCGCTCCAACTCGCCCAAGTTCATGTATGCGATGGACAAGGAAGAGGGAAAGGTATCAGACCCGAGCGCCGACGATGACAATGGCGACCTCCTGGGGGGAGATATGGGGCAGCCGGCCTCATACATCCCACCAGACTGTGCCAACCCGGAGACCACCTCGGCACTGGTAACATCAGACCCGAGTAAGCCAGACTCTCGGGTACTGGGCATCTCCTGGGAGAAAGCCTCAGACGTACTAGAATACAAGTTTAAGGCTCCTCTTCAGGTGGTACATACGAGGAGGGCCTACTTGTCTTTCATTTCACGGATATATGACCCACTGGGCCTTGTGGCACCAAACATACTTGTAGGAAAACAGATTCTGAGGGAGGTGACTTTAGACAATGGAGCGTGGGATGCTCCGGTGTCTGCCAGGATGGCCGACAGGTGGAACGCCTGGTTAATGAGCCTGGAACAAATATCCCGTCTCATTATCCCACGGCCTTACTTTCCAAACGGGGACATGGCAGCTGTAGAGCTACATGTGTTCGCGGACGCCTCCAGCGTGGGGTATGGGGCAGTTGCCTACTTGCATCAGCAGTCAGCCAAATACCGCCCACGTCTGGTCTATAGCAAAGCAAGGGTAGCACCCAAAGCACAGGCCACCATACCGCGCCTAGAACTAATGGCGTCGGTACTGGCCGTGCAGATGGCCCAGGTCATTATAAGGGCCCTGGGGTGCATCGTACTAGTGAGATATTGGATTGATGCCACCACGGTGGTGTTATACATCAGCCACCCGAGTAGGCGATTCAAAGT
>JAUCBJ010007466.1:0-32098 GCA_032718475.1 Nemertoderma westbladi
TCTAGAAGACATTCTAATTTGGCGGGTTAAACTGCCAAAGGTCTGAAAGCGCGAACAGTGTTTTAGTGGACATAAAAAGCCATTTCTTCTGTATGTGTACTTTAGCGGACATAACTAGCAATTCTATGTCGCAATACGCTAAATCCTCTTGAAACAGTGTAGTTACTATGACGACAGCTAACAGCTGATCTGTACACGTGTAGCTTTTCCCTTGTTCTCTGTCGTTTCTTTGTTCGGTCAACCAATCAGAGCGATTCTCCTATTATTTGTACAGAAACCTCCGGGAAATCGCGCAATGCATTATGGGTCAATGTTTACCTTTTTCCACAGCCCAGAAGACCGGCTTTGGAATCTCTGTGTTTTCAGGCTTTAGCCCAACATTAGTAGGCTTAATCACAGAAACGTATATCTGTTATCTTACTTACTTAACAAATCAATCATAACTACTCACCTAATCATATTGTCAACTACAAACACCGCAATTTTACTGCTATTTACTGTCGGTTATTCATTATATCAGTTGATGGAATATTATTATATTGGATAATATCGATAAATTAATCATAAAACCCTCAATCTTCTTGATATACTGAAGGTAAGAGAGACTGGTTACATATAACGATTGCGACTTACATTAAAGTGGTTTTGAAGTGAATCTAATGCTATTTCATAGGAACTACATGTATCGGTCGTTGTTCTCTTTATATGTGACTAAATTAGTGAAGGTCGGCAGATCGGTGTGCAGCATTGTGCAGTAGTGTGTATGATTGTTATTGATAACAAAGCATCTCCTAAAGAATGCGCTATATACGTGAATCCATAGCCATCCCGTTGTGTCTAGTGCAAGTCATAACTCTGTTTACATATTTAGAGCGCCACATCCTAAAGGAACTGTTAATATTTCCCGAAAGTGAATAATATTTGTCAGAGATTATATATTACGATCAGTCAAATAATACAGTAGGCCTACACCGCAATAAGGTTAGGCTTCCGAATCCAGTCTCCCGGGTATATCCAGTGGGTGAATGGTCGCGCATAGACTGGCTTCGGCTAATGTAGTGTATCAAATACTCGTCATAGGCTAAAGTCGATTTATTATCTAGAAGACATCCAAATTTGGCAGGTTAAACTGCTAAAGGTCTGAAAGCGCGAACAATAACAGATATAACTTCAATAAATACAGTTTAATATTGTTCTGGTAAGAACAATAACAGTTATTGCTTCTGTATTGCAGTAGGCAATAAAGCTGAAGTACCGGTCAACCGGTACCCAGTAGGCCTGACTACCTAACCACCCGGACCGGTACTTACAGCCGTACAGGTACAGCAGTATTATTTCGATTGTGATATATTGTATATTGTAGGCTGTTAGGGGATTAGGGATTGATCACCCCTTATTCCTTTGTATGGTTTACTTATTTCTGTCAGTTTTATTTATTTGTAGGCTAATATTGAGCAGAAGACATGTAAGCCTGCTCAGATTGTACAGATAATTTGTAGGCTGGACTGTTGTCTGACTGTTGTTAAGTCTGAAGGGACTGTAGTGTGTGTAGAGCGTATGTCCGAAAAAGTACTATTTAGGAAAGTAGGGGCTTCCAGTGCTGTGAGGTAAACCCCCTCGAAAGAATAAGTCGTACTACTCGGTTAGAACGCATACTAACTAACCATTTCAGAGTCTGCATATACTGTAGTTTGTTTAGGCTTGATAGTAGTCTGCCAGCGTTTGGTCTGTATTTTGTTTGTGTAGTCTGTACGGGTAGCGTAATATTTCTTATTTAGATAATTTGTAGGCTGGATTGTTGTCTGGCTGTTGTTAGGTCTGAAGAGATTGTGGTGTGTGTAGAGTGTTTGTTTTTTGTAGTTTGTTTAGGCTTGATAGTAGTCTGTCAGCATTTGGTCTGCATTTTGTTTGAGTAGCCTGTACGCGTAGCGTAATATTTATTATTCAGAGTTTATGCGATTATTCGCAACATTCATATCCCCAAGTTTATTCCTACAGTAATTGTGCTTGTTATATATACCGTTATAGTTAAACTAACCCCGGTACTACATCAGGGCTGCTTGGCGTAGGTAAAGACTGGAGATTTTGTGCTCCGGTCACTCCGGCAGATACCGTGGTTCTCTTAGCTGTACAAGTATTTTTAACTGCTGATTATTTGTTATACAAGTACTTGTACCTAATCTAGGGTTTAGTGTACAGTGCTTTCTGAAGGTAATTAGTGTGTAGGCAGTATATTTGTGTTGTAAAGTGGTTAATAGGCACGTTGGCTCTGGTAGGCCGCGGTAATTAACTTCTAGGTAGGAACACTCTGTGAAACATAACGTAGTACTTATAGCGATACGGCTATAAGTCGTCAGACGGTGGTATTTTTCCTATCTGGACAACGCAGTATATTTACTACTGCTTATTATTTTCAAATACCGTAGTATCCTGTCCGTTGCAATAACCAGATATTCTAACCCTTTGTTAGGCTGGTTTGTAGATTTCTTGTAAAATTACCCTAAAAATTCGTACGTGTAATTTTTGTGATTATTTAGAGATTGTAATCTCACCCCGCAATTACGTAATTCGTAGATAAGTAACTTAGGCAAGTAGAAATTATTTGTTTAGTGTCCAACAAGTAGCACTGCACTGCGAGCGCACAGCTTCTGTGTAGTGACTCCTTCCCAAAAATAATAACATCTATTTCAATATAGTAACAAAACCCATTATACGGGTATATATATATTATAAATCAACTCAAACAGATTTATAAAATAGTAGGCCTGTCATACAACAATTAGGTCTTAATATCAGTTGGACTACTGCTTAAATAACGGTAATAAAGTAACGCAAAGTAACCAAGCAACCCCTAAAATTCAGAAATTCAATTATTCTAAAATAATTGACATACCGGTATTTACAATAGGCTTATTATATTTATTTCAATAAATTTAGGCTGAACTTATATACCCGGTACCGGTATTGTTACGGTATATGGCGCTGTATCCACATTATTAGCCATTATGCAGTATAATATATTAGTCCGTTATACTGTACGCAATATTAGTCCGTTGTACTGTACGCAATATTAGTCCGTTGTGCAGCATAATATTTTAGATAAGATATAGTAGCGAGGTGATATTTAGATAGGGAAACCAAAACGCCCATATATTTGAATCCATCCATTTTGTATAATATGTAGCCCTACCTACGTAATTTTGTATTAGGATATATGTAGTTAGTTCCAGGGTAGCAAGTTTAGTCGGACCCTGGATTTTGTGCTTGCTGATATTAGCATCAATAGGGCTAGCATAGGGACGCTGTCCTGGCCATTCAGCAACCAGGGACATGATCCATTACCATATATGGTAATAATTTGAGGGCAATAGGGCTACAATCCGGCCTCCTTATTGGACTAACTGCTTCCAGGTTGGCCTAATGCTAGCGCGGACTGGAGAGCCAATAGGAGAGCGATTGAGTCACCCTATTGCATCACCCCACTCGGATCACCTATAAATTGGCGGTGTGCCGGTAGAGCTGTACCTATTCCACCAACCTTACTGCCTTATAATTCGTATTTCTGCAATTTGCTATTTTCGATAATTTCTCAAAATGATTTGCTAGTGCGATTATTCTTGATTGTGTTTCTCAATTAATCCTATCGATTACTGCTAATTACAACCGGAACTATGATTTCTACCTTTTGTTAATGGTTCTATGTGATTCCTTTCTACGCAATAATCCTAAGGGATTTCTGAGACTGTCAGACTTTGTGATTTGCAATGCGCCGCTATGGTAGCTATTAGCATAATGGAGGGCTAAGGTGCCAGTAGGCGGTGGGCACATTGGGGGGTTGAGCGACTAAGGGAGAGCGGAGGATTCAAAGGCGGGCAACGCTGGCGGGGGGTCACCGTTGCGGTCGGGTAGTTCACACTGTGGTATGCAGACCAATCGCCGGTACAGTAATTAGGGGGCTGATAATCCAGGTTTCGTCTCTAGTTAGTATTAGGGGGCAGGAATCGGGTTAGTTAGGAATCCTATGTGTACTCGGGAGAGGCCTGCACGTATCACAGCGTTGAGTGTGGAGTACGAATAGTGAATCACACAACTGTGGGCTATACAGTAGTTAACTGCATAATTGCGAACTGTGATTGCTGACGCTGATTGGTGTGTTATTGAAGTGTGCCTATGATTATGAATGTTTAGGTAGGCGCCCCTTTCTCTTTGATTGATTTCTATTTCTTAGTTACAACAAATAATTACTGATTAGGTCAAAGTAATTCGGCAATTTAGGCTATTACTAGCGAAACCTGTTGCGTAATAAATTAGAATTACGCATTCTGGAACTCTTAGTAATTAGTACGCTGTTACATATTTGTGACTGTAATTGATTAGTAAAAATTAAGAATTAGTACGCAGCATAGCGGAGAGTAGCTAAGGTAATAATTAGAGTACTGTAAACTATTCACGCTGAGCGGTTATTTGCATTAGCGGGCAATCAGCTAGATCGCACTATTCGGTACACACAATACGCTAGTAATTCTACTACTAATACTAATACTAATATTCTAATACTAATACTGCTGATTATTTGTTGTATAAGTACTTGTACCTAATTTAGGGTTTAGTGTACAGTGCTGTACGAGTGTATTAGTGTGTAGGCAGTATATTTGTGTTATAAAGTGGTTAATAGGCACGTTGGTTCTGGTAGACCGCGGTAATTAACTTCTAGGTAGGAACACTCCGTGATACATAACGTAGTACTTATATATGACATGAGATATAAGTCGTCAGACGGTGGTATTTTTTCTATCTGGACAACGCAATATATTTACTACTGCTTGTTATTTTCAAATACCGTAGTACCCTGTTCGTTGTAATAACCAGATATTCTAACCCTTTGTTAGGCTGGTTTGTAGACTTCTTGTAAAATTACCCTAAAAATTCGTACGTGTAATTTTTGTGTTTATTTAGAGATTGTAATCTCACCCCGAATTGTATGTAATTTGTAGTATTAAGTAACTTAGGTAAATTAGAATTATTTGTTTTAGTGTCCAACAAGTAGCACTTCACTGAGAGCATACAGCTTCTGTGCAGTGACTCCTTCCCAGAAATAATAACATTTATTTCAAATATCGACAAAACCCATTATAGGAGTATATATATTATAAATCAACTCAAACGATTTATAAATAGTAGGCCTGTCTTACAACAATTAGGTCTTAATATCAGTTGGACTACTGCTTAAATAACGGTAATCAAGTAAAGTAAAGTAACCAAGTAACCCCAAAAATTCAGAAATTCAATTATTCTAAAATAATTGACATACCGGTATTTACGATAGGCTTATTATATTTATTTCTATAAATCTAGGCTGAAATTATACCGGTATTCTGTAATTAATTCTAGTCCATAATTATACTTATATATACTATAAGTGTAAGCTGTATTGCGGTATTCACGATAGGCCTATTATATATTTATATATATTTGTGCTGAAATTATATACCGGTATTCTGTGACAAACCTAGTCTGTAATAATACTTATATATATACTATAAGCATACCGGTATTCTAATACATTGTATATATATCACGTTACACTGAGTAACAGTATCGGTAATTAATTACTAGGCTAACAGTGATACTGAATTACTAGACTTGCTTTAACTGTAATATAGCAGTAGGCATTCAACTGTGCAAACAAACATGTCTGACACAAAGCAAAACCTGTCAGACAGTCTCCTAGATACGACCATCTGTGACCCAGACAGGAGTGTGGAACGTGTGAGACCGAAGTTCAACTCACCTCCTACTGTAAGAAAGATCATCCCTCCAGTAGTAGTAGTATCAGACCCTAGGCTAGTCCAACACCGTAGGTCTATCATAGGCACTCGAGCTCAAGTCAAGCGAGACCAAGAAGCAGCGGAACAGCAGCAACACTCGAGCCGAGAACTTATTTCTCAGCGGTCCGACAGCTCCAGTAGTGCAGATACTGTAGAGCTGACACCCGAGTGCAGAGCAAAGATGGCGGATGCGGTTTATTCGGATCCCCTTCTCATCCTTCCTGCAGCCGTACTCACTAGGGTATTGATTGCGGTGGAGGAACACCAGATTGATTGGTCGAGAAGTAAGCGATCGACCAAGGATAGTTATGCGGGATACACAAGGGAAGAACTGAAGTCTATTGTCGAGTCGCAATGGAACTTCCCTGGACCCGGACTCCCGTTTGACTTGTCTGAGGCTGCCTGGGAAGACATACACAGGATGGGAGTGACAAAGGAAACCAGCGATCCAGCTGAGTGGAAGAGGTCAGCAGCAGGATACGTACAGGGATTCTTCAGCTCTATGGAGCGATTAGAGGAACAACTGTTTCGACAACCCCAAGGACCTCAAGAGCAGGGAGAGCTGCTTTATCAAGTTAGAGAAAGAATTCTAAGAATCAGACTAATCTTATCGGCCTTTGAAGAAGCTTCAAAAAGAAGATAAGACACGTCGTTGCATGTTGCCGTAAAGACTTGGTTTCAACGGGTGAGCCTCCAGGTTCAAGGAACGGCCCAGTGGAAAGCTCAGCTGGCTGAACGCTCAACCCATGGAGAATCAACAGACGCTACCTTTTCCCAAGTGGAAAGCGAAGCGACTGCAGAGAAACCGCATAAGAGGGATGCTATTGACATCTATCTGTCAGACTATCAACGCTTTGTAGGTGATGAAGAGTTGAGGAGAAGGCTGGATGGACTTAGCCCTAATAGTGAAGGAGCCAAGCTTGTGTTGGACGCAATCGATGCGGATATGAGAGCTGCGAACCAAGCTAAATTTGATGAACGCCTCCGCATCGCTAGAGTCCAAGAAGAACAAGTAAAGAAAAAACGTATAGAAGACAGAAAGATAGCAGCAGCGGCAGCAGCAGAGGCAGAAGCAGAAAGAAACGTGGCAGAAGTGGAAAGAAAAGCGGCAGAGGCAGCGACAGAGGCAAAAGTGGCAGCAGGAAGAAAAGCGGCAGAAGCGGAAAGAAAGCGAGCAGTGGCAGAAGCAGAATGAAGAGCATCTGAAGAGACCACCCAACTAGAGTTGGAAAATATTCAAGAGAATCAAGACTGCATAAATAAACAGTTAACAGCTAGTCAAATGCAGATGATGAGTCGATCTACTCCCAAAAGACAGGGATATACATCATCTGAGGAAGGCGATACCACCGATACTGAAGGCGGAGGAAATAGATCTCGTCTAAGCAGACGTAGAAGAATATCCCACCATCAGAAATTGCCTGATTTGCCCCCAGCTGTTAGAAGGCAACTAACTAACACAAACTTAGGTAGTACAGAACCCACAGACCAAATAATTAAAATAGAAAGACTCCCTACTATAGTAGATGAGCCTGAAATAATTAGGCCTGTTCTCGAAGCCACCCCTTCGGTGATAGAGACACCTGTACTCCCTGAACCTACCTCTAAATTCCCTCTGCACAGCACTAAGCTACCTGTGCCCCACAGAACCACCCTTGAAAATGTTCATGTCCTGGACTCCGAGCGAAATATTAATGATTTGTCGCCCGTTGTCCCTCGTCCGCCCGCTACAACGTTGGCGCCTCCCGCTTCGGCGGTCGAGTGGGTAGATGAGGGACGAAGGGGGAGATGGGTCTCCTGCTCGGGCAGCTGAGGGAACACCATTCCCGCTCCTCTCAGCAAGTCCAGGAGATGGAGGGGACTGTGCAGCAGTTAAAGGGAACAATTAGAGAGAGTAGGTTAGAGTTGCAAGAAGTGCAGCAAAGTATCGCGTTAGAACGCGATAAATTAGTAAATACACAAAAGGGTATACCACCACCCCCTGTAACAATGTGTCAACCTGTTAGGTCTGAAGTATTTCATGCGCAAGGTGTGGAGCCTACACGCATCTATACTGCTAGTGAAGTGGAAACTCCTATAGTAAACCCTATTAAGGGTAATTATAAACCTATTGATAATGATATTCCATATAGACCTGATCATAATCCGAGAAATTTATATACCGATAACTCGATATTAAATAACACGATGGCCCAAGAAAGTTTTACGCGTCAAATGGCTAGAACCGAAGCCCGTCAAGCGGTAAAGGTGGGAGAGATCGTCAAGTTCAATGGAGATGAGATGAAATGGTTACCTTTTAATGAATATTACAAAGATAACATACAGAACTCTGTGCTATCAAATGGAGAGAAACTTAGATTCCTCATCGAGTGCTTGGAAGGATCTCCCAAGTTAATGGCGTTAAAGTTTATTGGACATCCCGATGGATTAAGACAAGTTTGGGATACCCTAAACATCAGGTATGGTAATAGGAATAACATAGCTAGGTATTTGTATGCAAAATTGGTAGCGCCCCGAAAATTCATTAGCAGCGGGATTATAGAGTTTTCCGATGAGATTCAGGAGATCTGTAGACAATTAGATTGGCTAGGTAAGTCTCATGAATATCAGAGTTCTATGGTTATTGGAGCTGTAGCCTCTACTTTACCGAAGGGTGGAGTAGGTACACGCTGGGATAAGAAAGTGTTATATATGATGGAACAGCAACGACGAGACCCTACCATGGCTGATCTCATGTCATTCTTAGATGGAGAAGTGAAATTACAGCTCCTAAAGCAGTCCAGAGAGAAGACACCGGGAAACAAGGTAAGTGAGAAACCCGTTTCTAGGAGAAAGGTAACACCAGTGTGTTATACCGACGATGGCGAAAGCCAGGCTTCTCAAGGAGAGGACAGCGGGAAAGACACTGAAAGATCTTATTATGTCAACAAAACGCCCAAAGACGTAAGTAAATGCAGGTCTCGAACCAATGACAGGAGAGAACAGGTAAGAAAAACCCCTCCTACGTCTCCTAAGAGAATTCAGGTAAGAAAGCCCGAAGAAAGAACGAGTGTGCACAACGTTACTCAAAATAAGGTAAGTAACATCAAACCGAAATGTGCGCTGTGTGACGGGCCCCACCGTTTGAATGTGTGTGATGAATTCCTGAGGAAATCACTCAAGGATAGACGTGAAGTCATGTGGGATAAGCGGTTGTGTTATAATTGCCTCAGACGAGGACACCAACGGCGAACCTGTTACTCCGACGCAAGGTGTGCAAAGTGCGGCGCAAAACATCATATCTTGTTGCACACTGAATTCGAATGAAACAGCCCGAGTCAGGTAAGTGATTCCGAACTACATGTCCAATTCAGTGATGTGAACGACACTGACCAATGTTCTGAGATGGAAGGATTCTATACGGACGAATTCTCCGACGAAGACGAATCCTGTTACATGATAAATACCGCAGTGTATCGAGCACTTACGTATGAAAAGGACACTGACAGCGAGCTCCCCCTAACTACTTCTGACCGACAACCATCTTGGAAAGCACCAACTTCCAATGTAGGAATCCGAGAATTTCCTGTAGTACAGTTGAGGGTCCACGGACCTAAAAGGAGTTATATAGTGAACGCCCTCCTTGACTCCGGTAGCACAGGAACATTCATCGACAAAGAACTAGCCGAAGACATCTTTGCTGGACAACCCAAGTTCCGAACTAAGTTAAACATGTCAGGAATTATGCAGGTTTGGAAATCTACAGTAATAGCGGATTATTATGTAGGTGCGTTGTCCACCCCCCAGGATGAACTAGGAGAACACAGTATAAGGTCAGTAAAAATGATGGCGATAAAGAACTTCGCTACCAGCCAAGTAGAACCTTATAACTGGGATGAGGACGATTCCACCCAGCAGCTTAATATACCTAGATTCAACACCGATTACCCTGGAGTGCAAATACTCATCGGCCAAAATGCGCATGAGGCGCTTGAGAATTGGAGAAACGGCCTGCTCAACCGCAACCATTACAAGCCTATACGGGAAGAACTAGAGTAGGTTGGTACTTTACTGGCCCTTCCCGTAGAACTCTAATGGAAAGGTTACCAAAAGAACAGGTATATCAAGTAAGTGAATGGGAAGTGGAGAGCAGTGAAGTTGACGACCCAACTGAGGGAACACCATACTCCTCAGATAATGACGATATTAACTCCAATGTAGATCAATGGAGATATTGCCCCGAGACGATTAATCTAGCCGACATCGCTTCCAGAGGAGCAACTCCTCAAGAACTGACAGATACTCCAGACTGGTTAGGTGGACCCGACTTCCTAAGTAAAGAAGATGAATGGCCTCCCCATCTTACCACGGCTGAGATTAGACAAGCCAAGGGAGCGGAGAAAGTCAAACCTAAAACCCGGACGAGTAAATCAAGGTTATTTAAACCCGTGATAGATCTGTCTGTACTACCCATTGCCAGGGACGACGCTCTGGATCTAAACTCCCCCACTGCGAACCGATCTGTTGTGGAGATCAGAGAGAGAGACTGGAGATCTGGAACACCAGACGTCTCGCCGGGACTCTCACCTCCCCTGCCGGGAGCGATGGACCACTATAGATCCTGGAATCGGCTTTGTAAGGCCATTGTGTATTTGAAGCGATGTTTCTATCGTCACTATTCCAGGACGAAGAGGAAACCTGGAATTGTCTTCGAGACACAGCAGCTCAATCGCCCAGTTGGTCGTTTATGTTTACTGGAAAGAGGCCGAGAACTGTCCGGAAACTATGGAAGGCAAGATACTCTTCCCACGACCACCTCCCTAATCCAACAAACATCTAGGGACTCCCCAACGTAACAGCGTCTGGAGTGGGTGTGTGACTATATTATTTTATATTTGTTTTTATTATTTTATATTTATGTATGTATTATTATGTAATTTTATTATAATCGTTTTCTTTAATTTTATTTAGTAGAATGTTATTTTAGCGATTATTTAGTAGATTAGTGCAATATATATTAGTGTTTATTACTTAATTACTTATATATTATATATTTCGTGCGACGGCGAGAAATAATTATTTTTTCTCTTTCCTTACTGCCCGTATTACATTATAAATACGTGACTACAGTAAGATGAAATGTCCGTACTTATTAAAGTACAATAAAGCTCCTACTATATTCAAGTATTATTGGTAAGTAGAGTATTAGGAATGCAAAATTCAGATCCTCGTGTCTCGGCTAAACCAAGCTCTGGGTATACCTTGGAAACGACTTGCCTCTTCTCACTGACATTGCTTCGTGCGATATTGCTCTCATACCGTATATTAAATAATACATATAGTAGCGTGATGTCTCTTTAACAGTAGCGTATAACGCAAAATAAACCTGTTAAACCCTTTGACCATCTGTAATTCTAGTCGATTAAGATATCGCGGCACCCACCGATATACTTGAAAGACAAAATCCTAGAATCAGTGGTTAACGTCCCCAGACAAGTTCTGGAATAAACTGGTGCCCATCCTAAATATTAATTATTAATATTTATAAAATCTGTCAAATTTTAGATCCTTTAAAATTCTAGTCAATTAAGATATCGTAGCACTTACCGATACTCTTAAAATAACAAATTTCCTAGAATCAAGGATCCCAGTCCCCAGATATGTTCTGGAATAAAATTGTGCCTATTTAATATTAAATAATAAAATTTACGGGAATAAATTTAAATTCATATTGTAATGAATTTGATAAATTGTCATTTTTATACAATTTATAACATTCCCAAAATTCCATCAATTAATAGATCATGGGAGCGGAGATTCACCTTATTAAGTGTATTAGTGTGCGAGAATCTCCAATATATAGTCAATAGTCGATAAAATTCATAAAATCATGTATAAAGAGGAATATTGACAATTAAAGAATTACTATTAAATAGCATCCCAGATCTGTATGCATGAGAATTACCCTAATTCTACTGCTAGCTTTCCATAATGTCACCATGGCAACAACCACGATAGAATTAGAAGTGAGTTAAAAGAACAATAAAGCTTGCCCAGCCCATTGAATAGCATAAGGAATAAATAGCACACTGCTAGTATCCCAGGATACCCAATAATAACGTGGCATTCTGGAAGGCACTGACTAACGGACAAATGGCCTGAATGTGTGCGATTTGTGACAGTTGTGTGGAATTTGTGCGTTTATAGGTGAATGTTACTACTAAAGTGTGTTTACAGTAGCGAGTCGCAATTGTGAAAGTAGCCCTAACTCTCCAGTAAGAACCTGAAGTAAATCTAAGCCTTTGGGACGGACGGTGGAGTGACTCGCGCTGGTTGTTGTGGTCATTGTGCAGCTACGACGTTGGTGATAGGCACATCGGCGAAAGTACACCAGCGCTGAGGATCTTGCGCTGTCCGGGGGCCGAGAGGGGTAGGCAGCGACGCCCGCTAGCCTAAATATAAACTCATTATAATATTGATAAACTCATATAGCAGATACGACTGAGTTGATAGAAGATGATCTTGGTATCAGGGAGCGATATATTCTACCTTTACAAGCGTTTGTTGATAGCTTGATACGCTGCGACGCTGGTCCAACTACTACAGAGGACGATGGTTGTTATATCGAACCGCCAATGTCCCAGGAGCAACTTACGCGTGAATTGGACTATAGAAAATTCACTGCTCACTATACGCATCGTAATGGTACGTATATGGACTTCTTAACTACTGGTCATCCTATCGATTTGCACGATACGGACGATATCGACACTGAAAGGGAAATTGTACTATTTAAATATCCTACCCAGCGGAGTCGGAACGATAAACTGAAAATCGAATGCGAAAATTCTATTCGAAATCGACTCGAAAGAGAAGACGTTAAAGAACCGGATAAACGCAGTAACTCCAACGTATATTTGGAATTCTTGAGAGAAACGTTGTAAAACCGAATAAATATCACCCGCGTTTCCCTTACAAGACGTGCGTCTTTGGTATTATTGCGATGAATGCCCAAGACCCAACCAACAAACGGAAAGACATAAACATCCATAGAGACGTTGCTTTAAACGCGGTTACTCGCTATATTTACGGGAGTTTCGAGCGAAACTTGTTCGATGTATCACCTATGCTCGCTCGATTCAAACAATCCTTAAATAAACCTATGATCAGAGTTCCGGAATACTCGGTCAGACCTCCTCATTCCCTAGTTAGACCTCAGACTCTTGATCCTAATAGTATCACGGATCCTCCCGAACTGTACTCACTGTTCAAAGATCTAGTGTTACCCGAACAGTTAGTCAGTGGCACTCCGGTTGTGGGCTCCCTAAATATTCGCCCATCTTACCTAGTCGGATTTGGACGCGGACATCTAATATCGTCATTCAACCGTATCATCGTCCCTGTTTAACCCGATACAACCTGTCACCGAGGCGGAGGAGAGAGTTGTACGAAACGCGTTGGACACTATTCGTCAAAAGGGCGGAAAATAAACCCACAATTGTTTAGAGAAACGTAAATTGCAGCAGCAAGTCCAAGCGGTAAACGAATTAACTTTATCTCAGTTCGATCAGGAAATTCAGAATCTCTAAGAAAATATCGAACTTGGACGACCCTATTCTCTGCAAGAGTTTTGGACGAACGCATCCAACGATAAGCGGAGGAAAATCAGCTCGAGGAGAAGCATATCGAAATGGACGAGACATCGACCGTAACCCTAAACCTTCAGATGCAATTGTATTGCACCCTTTACCCAAGTGTTATAGCCCTCCTAGTAAAGTGGCTCGCCCCAAAGAGAAAAGGACTCTTGCTAGCCTCAAAAAACTGCGTAAACGCCGTCCGCGCATGAAAAACTAACTGTTTAGAGTATTTCTATATTTTAGAAACTGTGATTTTTTATATTTTATAGACTTAAATCCCATTTTCTGGGAGCGGTGTAAAAGCTTTTGCGGAATTAGCCGGTTATTTTCCCCGCAAAGTACTCTGTAGTTGGTTTAACGGGCATAAAAAGCCATTTCCTTACTGTACCGGTGTTTTAGTGGACATAAAAAGCCATTTCTTCTGTATGTCTACTTTAGCGGACATAACTAGCAATTCTATGTAGCAATACGCTAAATCCTCTTGAAACAGTGTAGTTACTATGACGACAGCCAACAGCTGATCTGTACACGTGTGGCTTTTCCCTTGTTCTCTGTCGTTTCTTTGTTCGGTCAACCAATCAGAGCGATTCTCCTGTTATTTGTACAGAAACCTCCGGGAAATCGCGCAATGCATTATGGGTCAATGTTTACCTTTTTCCACAGCCCAGAAGACCGGCTTTGGAATCTCTGTGTTTTCAGGCTTTAGCCCAACATTAGTAGGCTTAATCACAGAAACGTATATCTGTTATCTTACTTACTTAACAAATCAATCATAACTACTCACCTGTTAATATTTCCCGAAAGTGAATAATATTTGTCAGAGATTATATATTACGATCAGTCGAATAATACAGTAGGCCTACACCGCAATAAGGTTAGGCTTCCGAATCCAGTCTCCCGGGTATATCCAGTGGGTGAATGGTCGCGCATAGGCTGGCTTCGGCTAATGTAGTGTATCCAATACTCGTCATAGGCTAAAGTCGATTTATTATCTAGAAGACATCCAAATTTGGCAGGTTAAACTGCTAAAGGTCTGAAAGCGCGAACACAATGTAAGTTTGTTCTCAAAGCAGATTTGTCATATGTTTAGCTTTACAACAATGTTTGTAAAACCACTCCCCTGGCCTCCCTCTATTTACCCCCTATTTGTCTCAGCCTACAACCCAGCCCTCTCTATATAAAGAAGAATGTATGAAGGAGGTTGTTATTATATCTTGTCCCCACGATTAATTAATGAACTACTGTACTTATTTGTCTCAGCATACAACCCAGCCTTCTCTATATAAAGAAGAATGTGTGAAGGAGATTGTTACTATATCTTGTCCCCACGATTAATAATTAAAATGAAGTACGTATTTGTCTCAGCCTACAACCCAGCCCTCTCTATATAAAGAAGAATGTGTGAAGGAGATTGTTAGTATATATTGTCCCCACGATTAATAATTAATGAAGTACGTATTTGTCTCAGCCTACAACCCAGCCCTCTCTATATAAAGAAGAATGTGTGAAGGAGATTGTTACTACAGTATATCTTGTCCCACGATTAATTAATGAAGTACGTATTTGTCTCAGCATACAACCCAGCCCTCTCTATATAAAGAAGAATGTGTGAAGGAGATTGTTCTATATCTTTTCCCCACGAATAATTAATGAAGTACGTAATTAACATACCATTGCAGATTGTGTAATAATGCAATATATTGTTACAGGACAAACAGGGAAAACGTGAAAGTATAATATCTAGTTGTTTAGTGCGTGGGGATATTGGTTTTGTATTGTTGAGGACATTAATTATTTGTGTTTGTCGAATTATTAAATTAATAATTGCTAATAACATTTATTTAATAATTAAATTAATATTATTTGCTAATAACATTTATTTAATAATTAAATTAATAATTGCTAATAACCTTTATTTAACAGAGGTATCCTTCCCTATAAATCTCTCTCTATTTCTCTATTTCCCAATTCCCCATACGACTGCTTCTCAGTCGAGCGAATTCTATACAGAGCAAAAATCAGAGTGAAAAATCAATACCTAATGGGGCTCGAACCCGGCACCTAGGTTTCAAACTTGTGGTTATCTTCAGCGGGGTGTGTGCGTCCTAAAATATCTGAGCTACCAGGACCGGATGAAGAATTCGCCATGGAGTGGGATATCATACTTAGTCCAAATCACTCAAAGGAAAGAGCAACGTTATTCCCGGAACTTTGAAACCTAGGTACCGGATTCGAGCCCCTATAAGGTCGGTTAATATTTTTCACTATGGAGAGCATTATCTTATTATCATTATTATATTGCCCTAATAAATTATATTATTAATTCACCATCACTCACTCTACAACATTTAATTTATTATTATGTAAAGTTATTTTTACACAAGCGCGAAATCGCTCAAAAGTCCGCGCTAACTAACGCATGAAGTGTCTCCTTGAATGAATGGCTTACTAACAATCTTACTACCAAAAACATTCACCACACGATAGATGAATTGAACTCGGTACTTAGAGATTCCAAGTCCAACGCACGACCAACTTCGCCACTATGCTGTATTATACCTTATTACTAAAACCTAACTGGTACTCGAGAGGTGATCGATGAATTCTAGAGGTGTAACTACGCTGACCTAATAATAAGACTATAACATGGCCAAAACAA
Organism: Nemertoderma westbladi; assembly: GCA_032718475.1. Lineage (NCBI taxonomy): Eukaryota > Metazoa > Xenacoelomorpha > Nemertodermatida > Nemertodermatidae > Nemertoderma > Nemertoderma westbladi. The sequence continues at coordinate 16,104 of JAUCBJ010007466.1, forward strand.
CGACAAACAAATGACAGCATGTCCTGGAATATAGTGTCGTTATTCAAGTACATGAACCCCCCCCCCCAAAATTTTTCTACATATCGTAATGAGATTGCATGAAATTGACCATGTACTCGAATAACGGCACTATATTCCAGGACATGCTGTACTGGTACTGGTGTGAAAAAAGTGCAAAGCTCTCCTGAAAACGTATCCCCCACATATAGAAAAAGTGAAATTAAAATTGCAACTTTCACATTTTTTGAAAATTGTTCAGCACTTGAAATTTTATAGTTCTGCAAAAAATTCAATATATGGTATATGGCAAATTATGGTAGCTATGGTGTTTTTATGGAGATTGTGAATTATATACTAGCTAGTAATAGAAAAAGTTTAAAACTGTTTTTTTTTATAAATTGCGTATGTATACTGTATGTGTTGTTGATTGGTTAACAAGCCTAAATAATTATCCTAGATAACAGCTGGATCTCATTCAGGGACACTTTGCTGAATTTAGATTAAAAACTGTTCTAGAACATTAACCAAAATCAAAAAAGCACTAAAAAGTTGCTATCATTAACCGGCCAATTCGGTGATTCGGTCCCGTACAATTCGGTCCTAGGACAATTCGGTCCTTGGACAATTCGGTCCTAGGACAATTCGGTTCAGGACAATTCGGTCCCATTTATTTAGTGTTTTTGGACCGAATTGTCCGGGACCGAATTGTCCGGACCGAATTGTCCGGGACGTAATTGTGCGGGACCGAATTGTCCTACATCCAAAATATGCTTGTCTCTGAAGTCCTTTGAGGACATTTTAGAGCGGTAGTTTTAGAGAATTTTAAATTTAGAGCTAAAAACGATACTTTTTGGGCACGTTTGTATATAAAATAGGCCTTTATTTTTTATTTCTCGCAAAATTTAAGTCAAAATTCCTCAATAACATTGGATGTAAACATAAAATGAACCGGTTTACAAATTTGAACTCAATAAATTCAAAACTGTTCAAGAAATAGTCGTTTAGACAAAAGGAGGCCAGATGCAGCCATTTTGGGACTTTAAAAAAAAACTGGATTAGCCATTCTTAAAATAACAACCAGACGATGCTTGGAAGCACTACGCTCAATTTACTCAACTTTAAGCCGTGGAAATATCACATTTTTATATTGTAAATAATGGTTAGTTAACAATCAAAGGAAGGCCTTATGAAGGCTTAGTTAGTTGTTAGCTAATTAGCAGACATGTTATAGTCATGTTAAATCTGTAGTTTCGCAATGTTAACTATAGGGGGGCCTACTTAATTAAAATAATATAAAGAATCGTAAAATCGTCCAAATTACATTTCGCATCTGATCAATGAGAGGAAAATGTATGATATGGAACAACGACTTACGACTATCAGTATAATACAGTATGTATTATAATTGAGGTGCATCGGTGACGCATGAGTTCACAATCCGCGAGCTGGGAAACCATAAGCCATCGGCCGAGCTACGACAAATGCAACATTTGTCGCCGGGAAACTATCAACCACAAGCTCATATGAATTCGGTTTCTTGAAATTCATCCCGAAACATTCTCTCTCGTTCTCTCAACTTTAGGAAACCAATGTTCATCCACTGTAGTTTCTCCAGTCACTCAAGCTTCACTTAAAAACGAACTAAATCAACTTAATCAAATTAATATTGATTGTGCTAATTGTATAGTAAAGTTTGAGCAACCCAAATTCCATATTAATAGATAGTCGGGCAGAATCACGGAAATCGAGCAACCGTAATACATACAGTAATTGTTATCATACTACAACAACAACTAATATGTGACGGGATCAGAGATCCCGACCGGGTTAGAAATGTATGCGTCACCGTTCTGCTGGGGATCGTGCTACTAGCTTTGTCCGAGGCCGTTTGGGAAAAACAGTGAAAGTTTCTATTGTCTCTCGATATTAATTAATATGGATGATAATAGCACGCCAGTAGATAATAAGCAGAAAATAAAGATTGATTGTTACCGGTATGGCGGTGGCGGTCATTAACTATGACCAGTCTGCACTGACTGAACTGAATAACACAACTGACCGGTAAACCAGTAATGTAAGATCATATATGATTAACACATTGAATATTGGTTTACCTCCTACTCTACTTTGGCCCTTTACCCAATGGATGCTTTCCTGTTCCCTATCACGTGCTTCCCCCCCCCCCCCACTATGGGCTAATATACTACTTGTCACTTTGGCACTCCCTGGGAGTGTTTCACCTTTCTCTGTGGCTTTGGGGCTTGTGTCGCCCCCCCCCGATGTTGGTTATGATACGAGATTAATATTGGTAATCTCGTATCCCCAACATATTGCTAAAATACCACTAGTCCCATATTCTGGTGGTAATGAAGTGGAATTGAATCCGCTTACATTCCCCCCCATGCTATCTTCCCGGTGAGAAGATAGCATCAACCTTAAGTGCGCTTCAATTCCGCTGGGAACCCAATCTACTATCGGGTGTGGGGTGGAGTTCTTTTCTCGGGGTTGGCTTTCCAGGCCGCCCCCCTGGGTATGTTATTGCTACCCCTCCCCTCCTTGGTGCAATCGTGAGCTATGTTGCACCAAGATATCTGACGTCTCTGTTCGAGACAATTGTGGACTCTCTTTCCATACTTAAATTGCACTCCACGCACGTTTCTACGCACGTCAACACCTCCTCTCCATACTTCCCTCATACTCCTATACTCAACCCACGCCTGTTTCACTTCACTCACCTCTGACGAGCCTCACCCTCCCCTTTTTGTGCCGTTGCTCTCAAGAAGTGTGATTCGTCTAGTGTCCCGTCCTCCTGTCATAGTCAATTGGTCCCCAGTCCCAGTAGCTAGTTGGAAAAAGGTTATATATGACTATAGTACTTAGTTTGATTATACTCATTCTAATTATATTCTAGTTATATTGATACTTACATACGTACATACTAATTGCACTTAATTATTTTGCACTTAGGAGTTCGTATTCTTTTCACATGTGGTGCCTTCCAGGCACGCCCACATCTCCCCCTCTGCGTCCTAGTTCGCTCTTCCCGTCTTCTGGAACCATCTTAGTTCTTTCCCTCTATCATTGTCCTGTCTGGGCCGCTTCCTTCCCTCTGGCTTGTCCTCTCTGAGACTCCTCAATCTCGTCGTTACCGCATTGATAATTCCTGTTGTCAATTCTTTGGGTGCTGGTGTTATTAACTCCCGGTAACGCTTTGCAGGTGGCCCTTCCGAATGCCCCTCCTGCTTCCCCCTGGTAGTGTCCCACAAGATCATTTTCATGGTTTGCGGCACGTTTTCCGCCAGAAAATCCCTGAACTCGCCTCAGTTTTCTGGCATCCACCTGCCAAGTACCTCTGCGTATTGATGACTCCTCCATACAACGCCGCTGTCGCTACCTCCTGGTATGTGAATGGCAGTCTCCTCTTGATTATCTCCAGATGGGCTTCCTGGTTGATGTTGAAGAAACCCCACCAGAACTCCTGGGCCTTCATTCTCTGTTGCGTCATAATGCCAACGTCGGCCCACTCCTCGGAGATCTTAAACTTCTCCTCGTCGTCCATCCAGTTGCTCTGGCGCCCATAGTGCCCTCGGAAGTTACACTTTGAGCAGTGGTTGTGCAGCCTCGGACACGCTCCCATCCTCTGGCTCGACTCGTGGCAGTAGAGGCAACTCGTCCCCTTCTGAAATCGATACAAACAGCTCTTTTCCTGTTGAGTCAGCCTCCCGCAGTAATCACAGCCATGTATCAACGCATCCCGCCCCAAGTCGTCTTTTGCCCCGAGCGGTCTCCTTTGTCTGTGGAGCCGTTGGTAGGCAAACTTCTGGACATTAACGTCTCTATCCATATCTATGTTCTTCTCCCACCTTGGCATTGTCTCCCCAAACACTACCCGTGGTGCCATTCCTGGTTGCTCGCCCAACCTGATGATGCTCCCCGCGAAATCCATCGCCAGATCCTCGTGCACACAGGTCCACTTGCCGGGCTTATCCCAGAAGGCCTTCGCCCTGCTGGCCGTCACCACCCTCCCGCCCACCCAGTCCGTATTTGAGTGGCCGATCCTCTCGATGGGCGGCATCTCTCCGAACTCATCGTCATCTTCCTCCCTCGTTGGGAGTGGATCCAGACCCAGTATCCCGGTTGACCCACTATGTCCCTTTCCGCCTTGGCTTCTACCCGTAACTTTCCATCCTTCCTGTTCCCTTGGTCTCTTTCTTACAGAATCGCCCTCAGAGCCCGCTGGCATGGGCATCACTTGCAATCCTGATGTCAACTGTTTCGGCGATTCTTCCGTCCATCCTAGCTCCTCCGCCAGATACTCGCCCGAGCTCCCTGATCCCCACCTCAGCTCGTCCAAGTTCTGGGTCTCGAACCCATAATCCTCTCCCCTAATCTCCGCCTCTCTCTCATCTTCCTCCCTCCTTTCTCGCCTGGCATCTTCTTCCAGTCGCTTCTCCTCAAGTCTATCCGCTTCCAGCTTCTCCCATCTCTTGTATGGTGTATCCACCTCTCTGTCTACTAGGTGCCGGCTGTTGTAGTACACCGACTCGCCCTTCAGCCCCGGGTGGTCTACCAGACCTTCGAAGGCCGCCTTAAAGGCTCTTCTGTAGTTTAGAGGTGATCCTGATAGCAGAAATGCTGTCGGCTCTTTTCCGATCACCACAGCCATGAATAGGTTTAGTAAACCTATCATTATCCAATCCTCCTGTAGGATATATCTCTTCTGATATATCTTTATCGCTCCTCTCTGGAACTGATACACCTCCTGTTTCCCTGGCCTTGCTCCCCACTTCAGTGAGTTCGCCAGCTCCGCTCCGTACTCCTCCCGGAACTTACCCCAGTCCTTCGGCTTGTGGCAGACGAGCCCCATGAGCTGACCCATTGCCACTGCTCCGCAATGTCCTGTGTTCTCTATCAACCCCAACCCGTCTGGCCCTGTCATGGCCATATAGACTACTTGCATGTCCAGGAGGTCCGACGATTCTCTCCACATCGTCGCGGATCGCCGATCCTACCTTCACCGTTGTCTTCTCTCTTACTAGGTCTTGCACGCCCTTGGCAACCGGTTTAACTTAGGCCCGCTCATCTTGCCGTATGTTCCTAGATCGAATAGGAATATGTCTCCATTTGGTGCAGCCAAATGCAGTAGTATGGTTCTAGCGTATTACGGCTTGAACCGCTCCTTCCAGGTTGATGTTTGGTTTCCTTTTGGCATCCTTGCCAATTCCCCTAAGGAAATCCCCTTAGGCCCTCTTATACGCTACCAACTTCTTGGTATTATACCAGCTGGAGCTGTAACTGAGCAGCCTATCCGTCGGGTTGTCGCATGGTTCTTCTGATTTTGGTGGCACCTTCTTGATCTCCCTCACCATCTGGCTGTATATATCTTCCCCTTCTGAATCTTCCCCCACTTCTTCTGGTACTACTTCCTCTGAGCCTGGGTCCACCTTCCTCATTGGTGGCCAGGCTGATCTATCATTCAGGAAGAGTTGCCCGTGCTGCCACAACACTTCCTTCTTCAAGAAAGTGTGACGTGCCACGCCCCTCGATAATAAATCTGCTGGGTTGTCGTTGGTAGGGCAGTAATGCTACCTATCTAGGTCGGTCGTCGCCCTTATCTCGTCTACCCTATTCGCGACGAATATAGGGTATCTCATCTTCTCGTTATGTAGCCACCCTAGCACTACCATGGAGTCCATCCAGTAGTGTGTCTCCACTATGTTGGGTATAGTGTCCATCAAGTAGGCTGTGGCCCTTACTCCTAACCTCGCAGCTGTCAACTCGAGTTTCGGGACTGACGCTGAATCTGGTGGTGTCGACTTCGCTTTACTAAATGCAAGTCTGGGCTTGTGAGCCCCCTTTCGCTGTACCAGATAAATTGCCGCTCCGTATGCTTCCAAAGATGCATCAGAGAACATGTGTAGGTCCAGGTCCGTCATGTCCCCGTCCGGGAAATACACGCGTGGCATGCTGTACGTCCCCATCTGTTCTAAACTTCCCGTCCACTTATTCCACTCTTTGCTTACTTCTTCCGGGACCTCCATATCCCACTCGTCCTTCAATTTGTATACTTTCTTTGGTATCTGCTTCCCCATGACTAACAATGGGGATGCTAGGCCTAAGGGATCGTATATCCTTGCTATGTAGTATACATAGCCCCTCTTCGTGTGGATCTCTGCGCCCTCATGGCTTAGTTGATAGTTTAAAGCTCATCTATCCCATCATAGTAGACATGTACCGTACAACAAGAGTCCCACAAGAAATGAAAACAAATAAGTTGGTGCCAGTTCCCAAGAAGGGCAACCTAACACTCTATGGTTCTTTTCAGGGAATCTCATTGATCTCGATTGCTGCAAAACTATACAATAGAATTCTATTAAATCGCATCAGGGATCCCATTGAGAGACTGCTACGTGGAAATCAGAATGGGTTCCGTAAAGGTCGTGGGACCATGGAGCCCATTTTGGCACTTAGAAGGATAATTGAAGAGTTATCAAAAAAGAAAGACAGGCATCTGGCTGTTATCTTTGTTGACTTCTTCAAGGCCTTTGATTCAGTCTCTCGCTCACGTATGTTCAGCATACTTTCATTATATGGGATTCCTGATGAAATTATTGCAGCAATCAGATCAGTATACGATGGTTCGACAACATTTATGTCTACTGTTGACGGTGACACAGAACCATTTGAAGTGTTATGGGGCGTCCTCCAAGGAGACACACTTGCACCATTCTTGTTCATTATTGTGGTTGACTATGTTCTACGCATGTCCTTAGATCATCATAATGATGATGGGGTGATGATAACTCCACCTACTGGCTCCAGAAGTCGAGGAAATCCTGCCAAGTACCTAACTGATCTAGACTTTGCTGATGACTTAGGAGTACTCTCAGAATCATTAGAGGGAGCCCAACGGCTCCTCAGCTCATTAGAACATGCTGCTTCTAGTGTTGGTCTTTTTATTAACTCCAGAAAGACCAAAATTCTGACAGTTAACTTTCAAAGTCCTCAGCAAGTCTCTGATCGAATGAGCATAAGCTCAAAGGATGGTATGCTTGAGCATGTGGACGACTTCTGTTACCTGGGATCATGGATCCGGAAGTCAGGTGAGGACCTTCGAATACGTAAGGGAAAGGCATGGGCAGCCTTGAATAGTCTTTCCAGGATTTGGAAGTCACCTAGAATTAATCGGAAACTTAAGGTCCGATTATTTAGAGCAGCAGTAGTTCCAGTACTCCTCTACGGGAGTCCATGCTGGGCTCTAACTGCTGAGGACACCAAATCTCTGGATGGCACATTCACAAGAATGCTACGCCGGGTACATTGTGTCAAGTACAATGCACACATCTCCAACCAGACACTATATGACATTGGAGGTGTCTCATTGGTTCCCCCAAGCTTGACACTAGAACAAAATCGCCTCCGCTTTGCAGGACATTGCTTTCGCCGTGAGCACCAGCCAGTGCATAATCTTGTACTTTGGCAGCCACATGGAGTGAATAAGCATGGTGGACAGCCCATGACTTTCTTGAGACGCATCTTAAAGGACACTGGCCTTAAAGATGCGGATGATCTAGCAAATGTCATGGGTGATAGGGAGTTGTGGCGGTGCAATTTTGTTGACAAGCCGGCACAGCATTCTTAAAAATGCAGCTGCAATGCAGCATGCCGATCCTAGTAGTAGTAGTGATACTCCAACTCATCCGTCTCCCGGTTCCACACGATCCCCAGCGCCTTCTGCTGAGACTCCACTCTCTTGTTCGCCATGTCCTTTCCCTTGGCTGTTGTTGGGTTGTCCATGGTTCACTCTGGCCGCCTATCTTCTATGGCTCTCATGAACTCCTCTAAGCTGGACTGGAACTTAGTCAGGTTGAATCGGGATCCTTTCAGGATGTCGCGAACTTCGCGCCCTGTCTCCAGTATTTCTTCAACCTTATTTCCAGATTCCATCCCATCGTCTACATAGAATCCGCGTTGAATCATGTCGATCGCTTTGGCACTATACTTTCCCTCTTTCCCCTCTACCGTATCTCTTACATCCATAGTCGTCGTAAATGAGGACGACTTGGCCCCCATGTTCTGCACCACCATTTTGTACATTGGTATCGCCGATGGTTCCTCGTCGCCGTTGTACCATAGGAAGCGCTGGCTGTCACTGTCCTCCTCTGTCACATGGACTTGGTTGAACATGCCTTCAATGTCGCATGTGAAGGCATGTTTCCCATTCCTAAATCTCAACAAGACCTCTATCCCCGAGTTGTAGATATTGGGGCTATTGAAGAGATACCATATTCCTACTATATGGAAGAGACAGTAACAATACCTGCAATATCCTACTGTAAAGTTTGTAAATCAAATCATAAATCCGACCTTCTCACCAAAACAGTAAACTCTAAGTAAGCGAATATATTGCAGTATTGATCTCTTATAACCGGTGAGGCAGAAAACAGTCTACGAGCAGACAAACTTCGATGAAACAAAATCCCGCGCAGCGAATCCTAAAATCAGGCTGACTCACTGACGGACTAAGAGGCTCGTACACTTTGCCGCGGTGTGATTTATATGGTTGGGCGAAAGAGACGCTAGCTAGGTACAGAGGCAGATATTTGGAGATGTCTAACTAGCGGGCAAAACACAGTACGGACAAAAGTTAATTTTATATATTTTGAGGTGTAAATAATTTCTAACGCGCGTGTTAATTCTGAACGGTCAAAAACAGTTTTGCTCCTTCACATATATAATTACTGGGTACGGTGTGCATTTTACGAATATTCTAGTTTTGCAACTTGTAGGTCCAATACTCACGAATGATAAGGTTCCTTCCCCTCTTGCGTATTTCCAGGACTCAAATTCAGGCATAAGGTTAATACTACGCCCAGAATTCGGCAATTTTAGGTACCAGGTCCCTGATACTAAGAAGAGATGTGTTAGTTTACTACTGTAGGCGTACAGTTACTAATAGCTATCCTGGCTCTTATCTAGAATTTTAGTCACCCAGGTAGTCCGGGTAACTTCCTATTAGGGCGTTGGCGGGGACACGGTAGATGTTAGTATCCCTAATAGCCTCGATTTATTTGCGCCTAGCTGTAAACTGCCCTACCGCCTGAACGATACAATCCCAATTCAGGTGAAAACACAGCAACCCTCCTAGCCTACAAGTTCTAATGCAATGGACACTGTCGTACTACAAATAGTCGCACACACACCTGTACTTAGCAAGAGTTAGGCGTACAGTTTGCTGCACCCTACCAATTTGTATGCTTCGTACCGGTGTGCCTACGTCCTATCTGCGTACTAGTATCTGCCTGCTCTCTCTCCCTCCCCGTAGGAATATGAAGGTCTACTGTGGGTTTTTTCCTGAATCAAGACAGTACAGTCCCTAAGATGTAATTTTAGGCTCACAGCGTGCCACTACTTCTACCTTATGATCTTTTGGTCTTATACTTAGGTAGCAAGGCGTCGAACGCTGTCTAACCTTTCAGGCGATGGGCGAATAACTCAAGATGGTATTGCGGGTTGTCTCTCGTCTACATTCCTGTGATGTTCCCGTTCATTGCTGCGGCCCGATCTCTAGCTGGCCATCCTGTCCCTTAGGTTTGTTCACCGTAGTGAATCATGGTAAAACAGATAGAAAAGGCAGATTAGCGATAATTCTAACTTTATTACAGAAGATATAATTATAATACAATGTAATCTGAAATAAACTAAGCACGACAGAATATTGATAAGATAATCTGAGAAGTAGTATAGATTGAGATATAAGATAGATAACTAATGAACAAATCGCACCTTTATATAGCAAATTTGTGCCGCAATCAATCGAGAAAATTCTCGATTGTTCTATAGGTTCTAACAGGGTTTTAAAGATAGCTATTGGTCCAGCTAATATATAACTTGCACGACATTGGTTACAATCAAATAACTACAGTCTCATTGGTACAGACAAATGCAATTAATTTGTAGCGGTTAATTTAAATGAGTTGAAATTCTGCACAAAAAATAATTCGCACTTACTAGGATTCGAACTCAATACCTACTACACATATAATTTCCAACGCTCTACCGACTGAGCTACTGAACCACTTGACCGATAGGTGTACAATAGATATAACAAATACAAATGAGGATTCAAAGCAATCTTTTACAAAGTTAATTCGAATAAAATAAAATTTTGAAAATCCATGGCATTTAGGGAATATAATTCTATACCGCTCCATGAAAACAGGATATTATCGTGCATAAAATATACGGTTTTCACCAATAATCAATCAAACTATAGAGTACTTAGGGCGTACTTACATATTTACAATTAAATTTCAAATAATACTTCCTTTCTACGTAATGATTCGATACAAAAATAATTACAAATTCAAACTTTACGTATTTAAGGCTTTACTAAGTAAGTACAATATAAATCTAAATTAAATTCACCAATATAAATCTATTGCATCTCAAATATTGCATAAATTCAAATAATTACAAATACTTTCGTACCTAAATGTAGATTGCATAAGTTTGGAATAATTACAAATATGAGTCTTTCTAAGCACAAACTTTCTGACTATAAAACTTTCTAAATACAAAATATAACAATTTACAAATAAAACTATAAGAAAGGCCCACGAGTCTTCCATCTACTCTTACTTTCTGTTTCACTGTAAATACTGCCTATAAAATGTAAATTGCATAATATTCGGAACAATATAAATTGCATAAGTTCGGAATAATATAAATCGCATAAGTTCGGAATAATCACAAATATAAAATATAAATTCTTACTAAATATAAATCTTTACTAAATATAAATATAAACTGCATAAGTTTAGAATAATATAAACTGCTTTGCATCTCAAATATGAAACATAAATCTTTCAAATATAAGTTCCTTCTAAATATAAACTCTCTAAATTTCATAAATTCGGAACAATACAAATTGCTTAAGTTCGGAATAAACACAAATATAAATATAAATTCAAATAAATCACAAATTCACAAGAAAGGCTCACGAGTCTTCCGTCCACCCTTGCCCTCCCTTTTATCGCTTAGTGGATCGAGCCCTGCCGCGTCCTCGAAAACTGCGCACAGGTGACTTTGCTCGCGATATGGGACTAATGGGGCGAGTCACTGGTTTACTTGGGACGTTGAGAGACGGTGCGACTATTTCCTCGCAAATTCGTCTATTTGGCATCCCAAAACCTCGACCGATTCCTCGTGACCGATTAGTTGTCACTACAGTTGGTAGAACGTCTGGGAACGCGCGAGAAGCGGACGACGCAGACCCAAGAGTAGCTTGCGCCCCCTTTTGATCAGCTGGTGTATGTCCCGATCCTCCTATTGGTTCTCTAGGAAGCGATACCGTATCCCGAGTAATTCGAATAGTCGGCTCAACTCCCTTGCGTTCTTCTATATTAATAATTTTCTTTAATTGTTGGCCCACTTTCTGGACCCGTATGATCCTACCCTGTCCGTCCTCGAGGGTGACGTGCAGACGGCGCAACCGGAGTGGCTGGTTTATTTGTCGCCTCTAGGACCTCCTCTTCCTCGAATACGCTCGCTCGTATACGTTTATGGTAAAACGCGGCTCGGTACGCCCATGCGACGGTTAACCAAGCTCCTTTGTTCCGCTTTTCAGTTCGGAAACGATCGAATTCACCATACGTAATGCGATTAACGACTTTCTGAAAATTCCACGTGTTTTTGTTATCCGGGTGAATCTGTAGTAGATACTCGCGCACTACTCGGAATCCGCTGTCGTGGGGCAAAATATCGACAACCTCGATAAGTTCGTCATATTGGGGCATAGCGGAGATGTATCCTTCCGACATCATCGTCTCAGGATTTACCGCCCAAAATCCGAGATGCGCTCTCATCGGAAACCGTCTTCTTTGTGCCGATACACATTCGTCGGCTAAATCTTCCCACTCATCAAATAACTTCCTCACGAGTTTTACAGATTCGTGTTCATAAGGTATGTCTCTTAGTTGGCATTCAGATGCTCGATGTCCTTTTATATTGCAGTAAGTACATTGAGCCATAAATCTCCAGCAAGTATAAAAGGTATGAGACCCTTGATCCCCACACCATCCACAGATTAGCTGAGTCGTAGTAATGTGCTTTCCACTGCACTTTGTCATATGATGTCCAGCGACGCCACATTTACTACACATCGTATTGGCAGGGTACCACACTCGTTCGTATATAAGATCTCCAATCGGTCGAGCGCTTCCTCCCATACTATAATCGTAATCATCTGGGTCTATGGGTTGGTAGGTTTCTGAAGGTTGTATGCAAACTATAGCATCTGTTGCTTCAAGTTGTCGAATCTCCGTCTGAGATTTCTTCGGGAGGTTCCTTTCTATCTCAAGAAGTTCTTCTAAAGGATCGTCAGTGATCGTAGTAGTTACTTCGAAATCATCACCAAGGTGACCGATAGGCGCGTGCGTCTGCCGTGATTCATCCATAATCTCCACGATACGTTCTCCTTCATAGGGTAACAATGTAAACATAGATGGTCTTTCGATAAGAGATCCCGCACAGCGAAGATACACGTCTCGAAATATGCTAAATCCTGCTCGAGTAAAGGCATTGCTGTCTTTGCGAGCTTCGCTGTACTTTCTGATAATTCCTTTATACCAAATATAGTGTAGTCTTTTGCTCCAAATCGTTCGAATGAAGCTGCCGCCTCCTCTTGGATATCATATCCCCATCTCGGCTCTCCTTGTATCCCTTTTTTCATAATTAGAGGTGTAGTTACATAATCATTACTACTAGAGGGAATACAACAGAGTTTATTGTTAGTTGTGAGGAGACGTGAGAGTTTTCGTCTGCCCTTTTGGCTCGACAACGCTCTAACCTCCTACCCATAGCCTAAGATCTAGGGTTTCTTTAATGACACGCTGCTTCTTATCTAAAATTTTTTGCCGAAATAAAAACGAATTTGGGCTAAACTGGCTGTGAGTCTAAAATACTCACTTTTTGATCCCAAACTATTATCAGAAAATAAGCAGTCAAGAATTAGTAATAAATATAGGGGAGTTTATTTATTGACGTAACTTATTGAAACAAGACCGTGTAAAATTTAATTAAAATTTTAAGAAAGGCTCGCAAGTCTTCCTCTCTTGTTTCTCTAATTTTAAGTTCCACCCGACTGTACCCTGAAATCTATTCACTGGAGAAAATTTTAAAAAATTTTCAAATCCAAATGGATTGTCTAAATTTTCGAAAATGTCTCAATATTGTGAGTTCCAAGTAGAATTCCATTTCTTATACCTACAAATCCCGCTCCTATGTGACACATAAGGGTACCACCCTCAATGTTCACATATAAAGACAATGGAATTCTACCGCTGTCCTTACTACGGTGTACAGGTACGTGGAAATCTATTTGTAAACTCCTAATTATTTACTAGTATTAGGTGGAGATTTGTAGTCTCCAGACTCGTTACGAGTCTCTTCAAGAAGTACGAGACGTTGAGTCGGTCTGTCAACTGTACGACCGTCAATTGTCCGTACCGTCACAGTTCTTGTCACTCCATCCATAGATGGATGTGTGGCTAAAATTACACCTGTTATCCAGAAGCGTCTTTTTAGATTCACTTCCGCTAACAGCACGTGATCTCCCGGCTTTAATGCGCGGGTGTTATTATACCAAATTGTTCTGGCAGAAATAGAGGGCAAATAATGGTTTTGCCATATTTCCCAGAATTTGTTAGCTAGTAGTTGCGTGATTTTCCACGCTTTTCTACCGTAGCTATCGCTTTCTATTGGAATAGAAATAGGCATCAAAGTGGTCGGTGCCTGCATAAGCAGGTGCGCCGGTGTCAAAGCAAACTGAGATTGTTTGTCATCGGGTACTAATACTATTGGTCTAGTATTTAGTATTGCCTCGATTTCAACAAACAGTGTTGTCAGTTGGTCGTCTGTCAATATGTGGTTTACTGGAATGACCTTTGCCATGGCTGTCTTTATAGATCTAATCAATCTCTCCCAGACTCCGCCTCTCCAAGGACTATCTGGAGGATTAAACTTCCAAACAATCTTGTGAGGTTGTAGTTCGTTCGAGATTTGATCATGATCTAACTTCTTAAAGGCTCTAGCAATCTCATTTCGAGCACCAACAAAGTTTGTCCCTTGGTCTGAGTACAAGCATTTTACTAGTCCGCGTCTAGCGATAAATCGCCGCAATGCTAGTATAAACGCGTTGGTGGAAAGATCCATCACACGTTCAATATGAACTGCCCTACTGGACATACATGCGAAAATCAGTCCCCAGCGTTTTACTAGTATACGTCCACGTTTCGTATGTATGGGACCAAAGCAATCAATTCCAGTCTCTGTAAAAGGTGGTCTGAATGCTTGAAGTCGTGCTTGTGGTAGTTCACTCATTTCTTGGGTACCTATTCTAGAATGTACCTTTTTACAAATAATACACGTACGTGTCACTGAACTTAACGCTTTTGTAAAAGCTTCTGTGGGATATAACTGGCCCCTTTTGCTTCGCAATCCAGTTTCCCCCCAGGCGCTGGAATACTCTAAAAAGGTTCTCTAACTGTATATATATTCCCCTCGCCCGCAAGGTACCGTTACAGGTGTTTTAACGGACATAAAAGTCATTCTGCTATATACGTGTTTTGGCGGACATGGTAAGGCAAAAAACCTGTAATGCACCAACTACCTTTCACAGCTTAGCCGTGATGATTCATATTACGACATCTAACAGCTGGTTGCTGACATGGAAACATCCATTGGACGCATAGTTCTTTGTTTGGCTTGAGCCAATCAGAGCGATTTTTCCTGTCGACGTGTAGCTTTTCAGCCGATCATAAGGAGAGTGTTCAGTCTTACTGTTTTTTCTTGATACTTTGTTGTTATTGCTGTCTAAGCCAGAAACACCGGCTTTTTGGGAAGAACTCTAGTAAACTGCTTAAATTATCGAGAGTATAAACTGTTACCTAACTAACGAACCTAACTTAAATCACTCAATAACTCACTGATTAACGTACTCACTTAATTTAATTGCATTAATCATATTGTCTGTACTGTTATTTTACCGTCAGTTATTAATTGTACCTATTTGTTGATGGAAATATTGCTCTTTGGATAATACGGATAAATCACCCAAATTCCCAATTTTCTTGATACACTACAGGTTAGAGAGACCGGCTATACATAACAATTGCGATTTATATTAATGTGGTGTGTATTGAATCCAATGTTATTTAGCAGACCCTACGTGAGTCAATCGCTGCTCTCTTTATGTGTGATCAAATATACTGACGGTCGGCAGAATAGTGTGTATGATTGTGATTGGTAACAAAGTATTTCCTAAAGAATACGCTTTATACTTCAATCATAAGCAGTAACGTTGCGTTTTAGTATAAGTCTTAGTTCTGTTTAAATAGATAAAGTGCCACGTCCTAAAGGAACTGTTAATATTTCCCGAAAGCCAATAATATCTGTCAGAGATTAATTATTAACGATCTATCGAATAATACAGTAGGTATACACTGCAACCTTACACTGCAATAATAAAATTTAAGCATCCGAATTCAGTCTCCCGGGTGTAGATCCATCGGGTGAATGATCGCGCATGGGCTGATTTCGGCTAGTGTTTTGCGTATTAGCATAAATATTGTCGTATGCTAAAGTGGTTTTAATTAACTAAAAGACATATAAATTTTGGCAGGTTAAACTGCTAAAGGTCTTCAAAAGCGCGAACAGTAACAGTTTACTTGTATTGCAGTGTAGGTATTAAATACAGTTTAATACTGTTCTGGCGAACAGTAACAGTTTACAATCTTATTGCAGTAGGCAATAAGGTTGCAAAATACCGTAGTGACTGGTAAAACTGAACCGGTGCTTCTGTAGGTCAGTAGGCCTAACTGTCATCACCGGTACCGGTACTGCTGTACAAGTACATTTAGTATTATTCGATTTTGATTATTGTATACCGGTAGGTCTCGATATTAAATCGGGGACGCCTGGTTTTTATTGGGATT
>JAUCBJ010007467.1:0-36541 GCA_032718475.1 Nemertoderma westbladi
AATTGCAAAATTAAATTTAGTTACTGGTGAAAAATAGCGATTTTGAAAAATAGTAGACGTTACCTGTAGACACCCCTAGCGTCTGTAAAATAAAGGTTGGTGAAAAATAGCGATTTGAAAAATAGTAGAAGTTACCTGATGCTAAGTGTAGACACCCGAACACTTGTAAAATAAAGGTTGGTGATTGGATGCAGTACTAGCGTTGGGTGACTAATAACGCCTCTAGCGGAATATGCGGGAACTTGGGAAGTTACCATGGCAACGGTTGAAATGCTGACATCTGATTGGTTGAAATAATAACGACCACTGCTAATGGTTGAAATGGTGGCTTCTGATTGGATGCAGTACTAGAAATGGATGGTAATGATGGGCTACGGGTGACCTTGTGCGGGGAGGGGGCTAGCATCCTATACTACTCCCGATCTCACCGCTTCCTCCTGCAAAGGCTGGCAATCGCCATCCTGGTCTGCAATGCGCCCCCATTATGGGGACTGTGGACCCATCACTCACTAACAACAAGGGACTCTATGAGGCGGTCCATGGTTCCTAATACCCCCCCCCCCCCCGACGGAACAGACTAACATACCCCCCCCCCCCCCCCCCCCCCCCCCCCCCTAATGAAACACACTAACTTACACCTCCCCACCCTAGCTTTCTTCTTGGATGAAACTGATTAGACAAAATTCCATTACTCTGAAAACTAAATTGATAACTGTATAGATGGCATAATTTCAAAATGCAAAGGCTTTTCCAAACATGCACTTGATATCCATTCCTCTAAGAGACTTCGCATTTTAAAATTTTTTTGCTTAAATTATGTTAATTAGGTAAACAATTGTCCAGTCACGCTTTCTTTTTCAGCACATTATGGTTTTATCTCACTGCACACTGCATATCATCGGGGTTGGCATTTTAATTGACATAAAAATTGGAAACCAGTTAGATAAAATTATCTGCAACATAGAATGTTAAGTAATCTACCTATTCATGTTGCTTTCTCTCTGACGGGTTTATAGTTAGATTCTAAACAGTATTTACATTGTACACAGTATTATTATTTGTACTGGTACTCTAAAGTAACGCTATTAGTTTTAAATGAAATGCAAATGTAAATTTCTATTTAATATCTTATGACGGAGATAGAGATAACTTTATATGATGTATAACATAAAGAGAATAACAGCCCGGATGATTTAACCAAATGTAACAGTATTTATATACTCATTCTGCAATGTAAAAGTACTTAGTGGAATTTATTGTCGTATAGTTCCTACTGTAATTGTTGAATTTATTGTCGTATAGTTCCTACTGTAATTGTTGAATTTATTGTCGTATAGTTCCTACTGTAATTGTTGAATTTATTGTCGTATAGTTCCTACTGTAATTGTTGAAATTATTGTTGTAAATCGGTCAGTGTAGTTAGTACTAATCATCCAAATACTAAAGTATTAAAAACCCTCATCAACTTTTCTAAGCCAATTTCTTAAAGGAAATGAAATCTTTATTGTTCCTACTACTAGGATCGGCATGCTGCATTGCAGCTGCATTTTAAGAATGCTGTGCCGGCTTGTCGACAAAATTGTACCGCCACAACTCCCTATCACCCATGACATTTGCTAGATCATCCGCATCTTCAAGGCCAGTGTCCTTTAAGATGCGTCTCAAGAAAGTCATGGGCTGTCCACCATGCTTATTCACTCCATGAGGCTGCCAAAGTACAAGATTATGCACTGGCTGGTCCTCACGGCGAAATCAATGTCCTGCAAAGCGTTATTGTTCCAGTAAGCATTCAAATCGTTATAAGCATTACCCAAGGGCTTAAAACTGGATAATTATTTTAATTTATTATATTATAAATTAATTTACTTAATTAAGTAAATAAACAATTATTTAACTGTTTATTTTTAAAAGAATATTGGTATTTGTTGATAAACATGGAGTAATCATAATCAGTATTTTATATATTATAAATCATATATATTATATTATAAATATATTAATATTAATATTAACCCATATATTTATAATCTCTGAGGCAAAAGGTTCGGTGCATATAGATGCATTCTAAGGGAGCCAGGTTTTCACTAAAAAGCCCTCTGGTCGTTAAAGGAAATTTAATATTATTTTATAAACATTTGACATCATTTTGAATAGTCCAAGGAACATTTGTGTAGTAGTTCCGTTTTTTACTTTTTTGAAAAGACACGTTCGCACATTTATTTATTGCAAGTACATTCTGGCATTAGTGCTCAACATGTAACATTGCACTATGTCTCAAAAGTATCAAAAGTACTGCTTATCTGCATTTACATTTGCCTAAAATATTTAAAAATATATCAACAAATGTTATCATTTATAATTTGTTCCATTAATTAATGACCAAAGTGACTTAAAAAGCCCCCAAATTGACTTTATGCGGCTTATTCACAACAAGTGTGGTTTCTTTTAGGCTTGTATTCATTGGATATAGGGTGATTTATTTGAATTCGAGGTTAATAAGATTATAAAATTAAGCCAGATGGTTAAGTTTCTACTATTTAATGCTTAACGACCAAATGGCCTTAAAAGCCAAGCTATATCCCGGCTGCGTATTCCCATTCCTCACTACTAGGAACACATGGGATTGGTTAATTAACTATTATTTGATTGGACGTTGAAATCATGTAAGGAATTGAGAGAGGGGTCGAACTAGTGTAAGGATTTTATACTCAGTTGGCAGGTAGAAAATTTTCCAAACGCTGTTGTAAGGAAAGGAGAAAGTGGGAAGTGAAATCATGTAAGGGTTAACTGCATATTAAACGGTTCATTGTTAGGTAACAGTAAAAATATATACAAATAGCTGTATACATATATTTAGAGTGGAAATAATGTTGTATAAGGAATCGGTTTACACACCATTTACTCCTTGACTTTCCCGATCGAATAGATTGTAATAATAAAGTAGTTTTACTGGTAGTATTTAATATTAAAATTCATTGATTTTAAATTTATATTTAAAAGCATTTCACAATATGTAAACATAAAAGCTCAAATGAAATAAACTCATAATTTTTGCAATGTCTTTAGCATTTGTTGGATTTGCATTTATGTTTATCGACAGGTTTCTAGATCGTTTTTTAGTGCGTCAAGTCTTATCAGTACCGCAGGTTGGTTATCAGTACCGCAGGTTGGTTATCAGTACCGCAGGTTGGTTATCAGTACCGCAGGTTGGTTATCAGTACCGCAGGTTGGTTATCAGTACCGCAGGTTGGTTATCAGTACCGCAGGTTGGTTATCAGTACCGCAGGTTGGTTATCAGTACCGCAGGTTGGTTATCAGTACCGCAGGTTGGTTATCAGTACCGCAGGTTGGTTATCAGTACCGCAGGTTGGTTATCAGTAAACATCTGAGACAAACCGAACGCTCCTCTTACTATCAAATCATTTCTTAACTACCCCACCATAAGTCAGGTTCCCATTGTATTACTGAGGTTGCGTAAGCACAAACTTCTAAAGTCTCTTGCCCGCAAGGGTGCGAAATTGTAGGCCCTACAGAATTTAATCGGATTTGAACCAACGCCTTCGGTGCTACAGTATTTCGAAAGCAGTTGTGGTGCGCTCCACCCTTTATTCATAACGTCATAAAGACACAGATAACGATTAGTATCAGTAAAAAAATACCTCGACTACAGTGAAAATATTGTTCACTGTCTTTATGCTCTAAATAATTGTTTACATTATTGTGTGCAAAGTAGCACTTTGCAGCGTTATAATCCGAGTTTATTTATGTACCGAGCGAGCGTAGCGAGGGAGGTATACATAAATAAACAAGGGTCTTTTTTTTGTTACATTATGTCAACTTATCAGCGTTCGGTATGTGAGAAAAGGATTTTATGGATGCATTGTATGCATGCAATGTAGAACAATTTTATAAAAAAGTAACAAAAACTAGCTAGTTTAAATAATTTGGTGGGAGGTGTGTCCAAAACACAGTAGTACACCAGTTGCCATAATGTAACAATAATTATTTTGTTATTATTTCAACTTATCAGCGCTCCATTGTTAACTTGTAACGCTGCTACCTCTTTGCAGTTTCACAGTCTGTACACCTTGTCCTGGAATATACAGCAGTGTAGGTCGAAACACTGTAATGTAATTTATTCCAAAATTGTCTATGCCGCCGTTAGTAACAGCGAGTTATTATTTAGCACTTTACACCTTTAATTTATGCTCATTGTTGTTCCTGAACAACATTCATTAAAGATATTTAAATAATAAAAAAATTAAATTTTTTGGCATTAATGTGTTCTATTGGACTGTTTTCAGTTTATCTAACCTAAAAAAAATTTTAAACCAGTAAAAATAATTGGAGCATCAAAGGGTTAATTTTCAAAAAGATTCAAAATTTAAAATATAATACAAGTTAATAAAGTTGAGAGAGTAAACTAAATAATATACAACGTATTTCGAAAAAATCCAGTGAAATTGGCGTTTACAGATTTGACGTCAATATCAAGGCCTCAATTTTTATAGTCTCTTATTGACAAGGGGCGTGGGGGCGATAAAATTAATTGAATGAGAAACGTTATTCCAGGCTGTTTGCATACTTACTAAACTAGAAAGCCAGCAAGCTGGCTGGAAGGAGCCCGGGGGAAAAATCCTAGCCAAGACTATTACAAAGAACTATGTCAGTCAGCAGTAAGTAAACTAAAATTGTCTAAACTGCAAGGCGTGAGGCTAGCTGACTTTGTGGCTCGCCCCACATAATAAAAAATGCAACTTAGCTACCACTAACAAAAATATAATATGAAGCAAATAATTTCATTATCAAGAACGTTTACAAGATATAAGATGCGATTACAGAATATTTATAAAAAATGCCCATGATGCACAACCAGATAAATAACAACGAATAGAGCCAAATAACAAATTTAGTTTCCTTCTATAGGTGTTACCCCGTCGTCAAGCGGAATATCTCTTCCCAGTGAATTCTATGTGAATATGTAATATAGGTACACCTTAGGCGGTAGGCCAGAGCGGGCTCCTTAAATACATGCAACTACTGTATTATAGTGTAGGTCAACTATAAAACATTTTGCAATCCACAGTGAGTATCGACTGCAATAGGACACAATACACTGCTTTGTGTAACTAAAATTCATTCTCCTGATCCACCCCCTAACATAGCAGAGTGAGTAACCTTATTGTAGATATACCCTTAGGAAGCACTGGGAGAGCAATCAGCTTATGGGGTAATACATTAGAAACCAACAGCTTATGTGTGAGTAAACATTGCCTTTCCTTATAGCCTACTAGTAAAACTTGGCAACCAACACGTTTTTCTTTGACTGTGTATAACATATTAAGCCATATTTCATCATGAACACCAGCTGTTATTTTACCATTGCTTTTAATTTCGCGACAAAACAATGTCAAAAAACTAAATATATCGAATACCACACATAGAATCGATCTGAAATTTTGTAACGCGATTATGAACCACCAAAGCAATGTACTTGCAAAATTTCATCAAAATCGCCAGGCAGGAAGTGCCTTAACCTAGATAATTATCAGTCAGTATGTCAGTCAGTATGTCAGTCAGTGTAATGTATCCTGAGATTTTTACAGAAAGTATCCCTGAGATTCTTACAGTAAGTATCCCGCTGTTAAGCGGGCTCCTAATAATTAAATAGTAAGTACTGTAAGTATTTATTTATATTGCCATGAATTTCTCGCCTTTTTCTTATGTCATCTGCCTCGTTTTCAATTTCCAATAGCTGTGAATTAACATTAAATATGATGAGTTTTAGTGCAATATATTCGCTAGGCTATTTTATAATAATAAAATATTGAATTTTATAACGGTTTAATTATTACCTTATCAATGTTTCCTGGTGTTTGAAATACGTCGAGAATCCTTTCCCCAGTGGTGTTCGTAGCTTCATCCATTACCGCGCTCATTTAATATTGTTTCAATAGAAGATAATTATATAGTATCCTTTGGTTCGCTTATAGTCAAAATGTTCCCAAGGGTCAAAGCTTCCACAAAATTGTTCAAAGCTTACACAAATAGGTAAACTAATACATTTCCTGTAACTGTGGAAACTTTAAACTATTTTGTGGAAGCTTGACAAGGAATCCTCTTGGTTACTGTAATATCCCTTTAAAAGCATAGCACTCCTCTATTCCCACATATAGAGCAGAGCTATTCCCATATAGAGAGCAGAGCCTTGGTCTCACTGTCACCACCTATAAAGTTGTGCTTTGTTCTCTTCCCTTATACTGTACAGTATAAAGCTGTGCTAAGCTATTTTAGTCTACACCCTTTCCTTATAAATTTCATACCTTTTCTTATAAATAAAGCTATGCTTTTCTATCTTCCCTTCCCTCCCAAAAACATGCTGTGCTTTAGTTTTAGTATCTTCCTTTCTCTCCTATAAGGCAGGTATTTGGGCTTTCGTCTCTCGAATTACAAAGTAATCTAATTTACAACAATTCAACTCTTATTTAATTTTTTAGTTTATATAGATAAAGGATAAAGTTCACTTATGAACGAACACATTAGCCAATAGGACGTGAGATTCTTGCGAACTTCATTATGTAAGTTATTACCCTACCATTTATCAACCAATGGATATTTTCCATACTTTTCATTCAAAGGGGAGATGAGTGTGAATCAACGTTTTCAGGGAGTAAACCACCACTCTGCTCAAACACACACCCCCCCCCCCCCCCCACACACCCCACACTTTACACTAAAGAAAATGAGTATGACTAAGCCTAAACTAATTATGAAAATAATTAAATTGTCATTCTATTCTGTATAGCTCCATTTTCAGACTATTTTCCCACTTCCACTTTTGGAGTTCCGTTTCCCAATTCTATTATCTGACCTATATTATCTCCATATGCTGTCTTCCAATTATCTATGCTCATTATTTTTCTTTACAGTGGATTATTTTTGTCGAAACAAAGCTCCATAGGAATGGGATTGGAGAGGTATGAAAGCTCTAGTCCTAATACGTCCAAAAATAATATATGTGGCTGGCCACGAGAAAAGGGACCTTATGTCACCGGAGGTCGATTTTGAGTTATTAGGCCTATGAGATGCAGAATTTTCCAGAGATTTTAACAAAAAAAAACGGTGTCTCAATATCTATTTCTAAAAAAAAGTTATAGCGATTTATGTGAAGGTGAATCGGGTAGCAAAAAAATTTTATTAATAGCGGTTATAATAAGCGATTATTAAAAAAAAAATGGAAAATATTAATAATATCATAGCAATTCTTACTATATAGTTTGGCAGCTCAATGTTATTCGGCTTTTTATACAACTTTTAACACTTTGAAACTATTAATATTGTTCATGAACTATTTAAAAAAAATTTTGCAAAATTTTCAAAAAAACATGTAACCAAAAAATTTTTTTTTTAATTTAAAATTTTTTTAAAAAGATAAATTTTTTAAACAAAATTTAAAATTATTTGTATTTTGAATTCTTTATTGGGATTACAAAATTTAAGAACTAACGAAGATAAATTAAGAAAATGACAGCCATATTGCATTTAAAAAATAACTGTAGGCCTACAGTACCTACATATTACAGTAGTACAATTACAATTTATTAGTCCTAAATTCAGACATGAAAACCCTAAGACAGTGTTATATACAACACTGCAACATCTTATATGGCTTCCTGTAATTATAGATAGATAGATAGATTTATTTATACATTATGTAAAAACAATAACAAATACACCAAACAATGTACCGGTATAAAGGTATTGTCCAACATAACATATAGGATTACCCCTAAAGCTTTGCAGCTTATTTCCAAGGGGGTCCTTTATGTTACTTGGTTACAAATACAATATTACACTACGCTAACCTAAAACCAATATAAACGTAATTACACTATGTACATGTACAACTTTACCGAGAGCATGACAATGTCCGACTCAACGATAAAGATGTAATGTACAGAACAATTTATTATAAAACGTAATTACAGTATAAATAGTAAATAATTAATAAACTAATAACTTACTGTAGGACTATTGTACCTATTTTTACATTGCACACGGAGATGAGATTTAACTGCAGATTTAAAAGAATGTTGATTATTTAGGTTTTTAATTTCATTAGGCAGAGCGTTCCAATTTTTTATGCCGTTAAAAAAGAAAGTATCAGATTCAAAGGATTTACAATTCGGGAGGTAGAAGTTTGAAGCACTAGCTTTGGTACTGTAAGAGTGTGTATCGCGTACTCTGTTGAATTTTTGTTTTAGGTAATTGGGACATTTACCATTGTACACTTTATGCACATGGTTAAGGCGTAGCTGCTTAACTCTACTATTGATTGATTGATTGATTGATTTTTTTTTACACTGGTGGTAGAGCTGGCTAAAAACGAACTGCACCGAACATAATTACTAACTGTAAGGGGACATGTCGTAAAATGTTAAGTAAATTACATAATAGTTATTTGAGTGTGTAAAGTAAAAACATTCGATTATAAAAAAATTGTGAATTAAAACCAAGTGTAAGGATAGCCTCATGAGGTATTAAACCTCGTTTCCATGAGGGTCCTATAAATAAAATAGTGGATAATATTAATGTTAAAAAGTTAAGAGGGGGGCTCAGCCTCGAACAGGTGTTTTCAGATATCGGTTTCTGACAGAGTTGTTAATAAGTGTTTTTTCAGTTGGTGTTTGAAGGCATCAAGGGAGGGCGCATTCACTATGGTCTGGGGTAGGCGATTCCAATGGAGTGGTCCCTTGTAGCTGAACGCGTGCTGCCCGTAGATAGTAGACCTCTGTGGAATGATTTGTTGTTGGTTGTGAGAGCGTGCGCTGCGTCTCCCAGGAGCCGGTGTAATCATGTCGGAGAGGTATTCTGGCGCCGTACCATGTGCGATCCTGTACATGTGTGTCAGCGTGACAGCCTCGACACGCTGGGGTAATGGTAGCCAGTTGATTGCCTTGTAGTAAAGGAGGCCAATGTGTTCTCTGGCACCTAGTTTTAGGCAAAAACGAATACATTTCCGTACTAGGGCCTCCAGTTGGTTTTTGTACTTTAGAGTTATAGAGTTGAACCACGTGGTTGCCGCATAGTCAATGTGCGGCTGTATTAGGGTATTACAAAGGAGCCTTCTTGTGTGCTGGTCAAGTACTGCTCCGTTACGATGTAGAAACTTTAGGCGATTGTTACCTTTTTTTATTATTTTTCTCGCCATCTCTAAACCGGTCAGATGCGTGTTAATTTCGGCTCCTAGGTATTTTACTGACATGGAGTTTGTGACTGGTTTGTCATTGCAGAAAACTTTCATTTCATCTGACGCAGCGACACGCTGGTGGGATCCCAGTAAGATGCATTCAGTCTTACCATAATTAATGGTTAACTTGTTCTCTGCACACCATTCGGCAACGCGTCCCATGGTTTCGGTTAACGATTTTGATATAGCTTTAGTGTCTTCGTTGCTCATGAGTAGGGCTGTGTCATCGGCAAACGATGGGTCGACTGTATCATCTTCTATTACCTGATGAAAATCATTTGTTTCAACAATGTAAAGGAGGGCACCCAGGACGGATCCCTCTGGGACTCCATGTTCTATACTAAGTCGAGTTGATTTGGATTTTCCGATTCGCACATATTGGGATCGGCCGGTTAAATATGATTTAAACCATTTTATTGTTGCTTCTGAGGCCCCTAATGCTCTTAGTTTCTGCAGTAAGATCGTATGGTTGACTGTTGTAAACGCTTTGCGTAGATCGATAAGGACCATCCCCGTCACTCTCCCTTTGTCTATGGCTTCCCTTATTACATTATCTACCATTAATAAAGCTGACTCCGTTGAATAGCCGGGCCTAAAACCCGATTGCAGTCTGTATATGAGCTTCCTAGAAATTAGGTAGTACAGCAGTTGATTGTAACCAACTCGTTCCAGGATCTTCGAGAGAATGGTCAGGAGTGCTATTGCCCGGTAATTTCCTCTGTCAAGCGATGGTCCCTTCTTCTTGTACGCTGGTTGCACGCAGGCGTTTTTCCAGCCTTGTGGGAATTCCGATTTCGCAATGGAGAGATTAATAATGTGAGTTAGTGGTTTAAGTAGGACAGCCGCACTGTCTTTGATTACTGCCGCCGGAATGTCGTCAGGTCCTGTTGCCTTGCTGGCATCAATTTTGTTTAGTATAGCAGCTACATCTGACTCGGTCGCTGGTTGTAGCTCAAAGTCATTGTCTACAACGCCTAGTCGACGATAATATTGCTTAGTTGCTTCGATACCATATTTACCAGTCGTGGGTGGCAGGTCAGACATTAGTTCTGTAGCGATGTTGGTGAAGTACTGGTTAAAGCCATTGCATATTTTTGGTACATCTCTACATATGGCGCCATCTATTATAATCGCGCTAGGGGGCGCTGAGGGTGTCTGGCGTTTTGTAGGTGGTGCAATGAGTTTGAGAGCCTTCCAGAGCTTCTGGCTGTCCTTCCCTGCAGATGTCAGTTTTGTCTTTATATAGTTGTTTTTCTTGGCCCTGATTATATTCGTTGCTGAGTTGCGCAGAAGTCTGTATTCGCATTCATTGTCTGTGGATCTTATTGTGTGCAGTTTCTGGGATGCTCTGTTACGTTTAACTATTGCCTCGATAACTTCATTGTCGACCCACGGTTTGGTTCTAGACCTAACTCGAAAGGTACCATATGGTGCCAAGGAATCCAGGGTTGATGTTATCGCAGAGGTTAGTGATTCCACGGCGATATTAACATTTGTCTTTGTCTCTATCTGTGTTATTTGCTCATTACTACTGAGGGCGGAAGCAAACTTGGTCGATGTATATGACCTGTACGATCTGCATGTTATGGTCGTTGACAATTGTGTTGGCTGATGAAGACGTTTTCTGGTTGCGAACACCATATAGTGGTCACTGATGCGTTCCTTAATGACTCCTGAGTTATTTACCATTGATGGGTTGGATACAAAGATATGGTCAATGATCGTGGATGTTGTTGCGGTAACACGTGTTGGTTCCGCTATGATCTCAGTTAGTCCATTGCAGTTGCAGAATGATATTAATTTCTTTATATTATCATGGTTTGACGTAAGATGGTCGATGTTCTTTGTTTTCAGTTTTAGATTTTTGGTATCGGCAATCGGCGTTACATCGACATTTGTATCGCCCATAATTATTACCTCGTTATAAGAAGATATGTCACCCATGATCGACTCGATATTCACGAAAATTGCTGAGTCGGCCTCTGGTCTGTAGACCACGCCAGTAAGGATCGGCTTTGTGTTGCTCAAAAGTAATTCACCCAGCAAAATTTCTGATGGGGATTTCCTACATTCCTTAAGTTCAACAAAGGTTAGTCCTTCTTTTATGAAAAGAGCCACACCTCCACCATGCCTAGACCTGTCTCTCCTATGAAGATGATATCCACGGATCGATATCTCATCATCTGATATTGAGTCATCTATCTTGGTCTCAGATATAGCGAGAACGTCTATTAAGGGGGATTCCAGAATTATACGCAGTTCGCTTATTTTGGGCTTCAGACTATTAATATTGATATGGGCGAAGTGAACTCCTCTGAGGCGGAATTTTGATAGCCAGGGGTTTGCTATTTTGTTTGTAGCCTCTACTGCCGCATTTAACGCGGCATTATCGGGAAACTGGTCGTTTTCATTATCAGTTCGATTATCGTTACCGGGTCTCTGATCGTGATAAGTTACATTTTTGTTACCGGGTCTCTGATCAGTTACAGTATCATTACAGATTCTGCCAGGTTGGACATTATCATTATCAGGTCTCTGATCAGTTACATTATCAATACCCCTTCTCTGATCAGTTACATTATAATTACCGGGTCTATGATCAGTTACATTATCATTACCGGGTCTCTGATCAGTTACATTATCATTACCGGGTCTATTAACAATTACATTTTCATTACAGAGTCTGTGAGGTTGGACAATATCATTACCGGGTCTTTGATCAGTTGCAATACCATTACCAGGTCTCTGACCAGTTACATTATCATTACAAAGTATATGAGGTTCGACATTATCATTACCGGGTCTTTGATTAGTTACAATATCATTACCGGGTCTCTGACCGGTTACATTATCATTACAGAGTCTGTGTGGTTGGACATTATCATTACCGGGTCTTTGATCCGTTACAATATCATTACCTGGTCTCTGATCAGTTACATTATCATTACAGAGTCGGTGTGGTTGGACAACATCATTACCGTTTCTATGACCAGTTACATTATCATTACCTGGTCTCTGATCAGTTACATTTTCTTTACACAGTATGCGAGGTTGGACATTATCATTACCGGGTCTTTGATCAGTTACAATATCATTACCTGGTCTCTGATCAGCTACATTATCATTACAGAGTCTGTGTGGTTGGACAATATCATTACCGTTTCGTTGACCAGTTACATTATCATTACCGGGTCTCTGATCAGTTACATTATCAATACAGTGACTATGATCATAATGTTGTACATTATCATTACCGGGTCTATGATCGTGATCAGTTACATTATCTTTACCGGATCTCTGAGTAGTTGCATTACTATTGCATAGTCTGCCAGGTTCGACATTATCATTACCGGGTCTCTGATCAGTTACATTATCATTTCCGGGTCTCTGATCAGTTACATTATCATTACCACCGGGTCTTTGATCAGTTACATTTTCATTACCGGCAGGTCTCCGATCGGTTACATTATCATTACCGGGTCTCTGATCAGTTACATTTCCATTACTGGCAGGTCTCTGATCAGTTACCTTATCATTACCGGGTCTCTGATCAGTTACATTATCTTTACCGGGTCTATTAACAATTACATTTTCATTACAGAGTCTGTGACGTTGGACAATATCATTACCGGGTCTTTGATCAGTTGCAATACCATTACCGGGTCTCTGACCAGTTACATTATCATTACAAAGTATATGAGGTTCGACATTATCATTACCGGGTCTTTGATTAGTTATAATATCATTACCGGGTCTCTGACCAGTTACATTATCATTACAGAGTCTGTGTGGTTGGACAATATCATTACCGTTTCGCTGATCAGTTACATTATCATTACCACCGGGTCTTTGATCAGTTACATTTTCATTACCGGCAGGTCTCCGATCGGTTACATTATCATTACCGGGTCTCTGATCAGTTACATTTCCATTACTGGCAGGTCTCTGATCAGTTACCTTATCATTACCGGGTCTCTGATCAGTTACATTATCATTACCGGGTCTATTAACAATTACATTTTCATTACAGAGTCTGTGAGGTTGGACAATATCATTACCGGGTCTTTGATCAGTTACAATATCATTACCTGGTCTCTGATCAGCTACATTATCATTACAGAGTCGGTGTGGTTGGACAACATCATTACCGTTTCTATGACCAGTTATAGGGATGTCCCGGAATTCCGTTCCGGCCGGAATTCCGGCGGTTTTTGCCCGATTCCCGTTCCGGCCGGAATGGGGTCAATTCCGGCCGGAATTTTACCGGAATTGCCAGGTTCCTAACTAGTTTGATAGTTGCACATTTTGCACGTTGACACGCAGTGCTTTGCAGTTGCACGTTTGATATGTAACACATTTCCAAAAACATTTCACCTGGTAATCAAACTAAAATGGTCCCACCATATGTTACACCACCTACTGTAGTATTCATATACAATTCACAATAACCATCGTAATTTACATTAACTAATGAAATGCATCAATAGGCCCGTGTCCCACTGGTCAGAATGTCAAAATGAATGCCTCCTTGCTCCATTGGTAACACAAGTCATAAGTCATTTGATAAAAAATATAAGATGTCTCTCACATTTACTGCATAGGCTATTTATACGCAAAGTAACCAATCACAGGCATCTTGCCGGATATAACACATGAGTCATTGTCAAAAGATGGAACATGGGACATAATCACATTCGACTCATCGGTCGTAACTTACGATTTACCAGTGGAGACGCCCCCATTGAAACCAACGTGTTCCATAATTTATTCTGATTAAGACTTTATAAGACTTACCAGTGGAGCACGGGCCTTAAACGAGTGGTTTTTCCAATTTGCTGTTTACAATTTGCTTATAAAATGAGTTTTTTAGATTGATCTTACAATATTTTACATTGATTTTATATTATTTTACTTTGAATTAATTATTAAATAATATGATAATAATATGATTGGTATTGTCCAACGTAACATATAGGATGATCCCTAAAGATTTGCAGCTTATTTCCATGGGGGTCCTTTATGTTACTTGGTTACAAATACAATATTACTCAATTACAATTACTACTCTAACTTAAAACTAATATAAACGTTATTACAACACGTACAGGTCCTGCGAGTGGTCTTTAGTTCAGTTCTGCGTCGAAGGTGCTGCATAATATAGTAGTTTGATTTTTATTTACAGCAAAGCTATTTCTTACCATAAATCTATTTATTCCCAGCAATAATTACACTGTAACATGTACTATTGCCCTCGTTTATTGTTTTGGCTCGAATAACATGTCACGGTAACATGCTCCTTTCCCGTAAAGATACCAGGATATTGCACCAAAGGACCTAATGACGCGAAACCATAGGTTTTTGTTTAACGTAGGTTTTTAGGTATGAGTCTAAATGCTAATAACCTAACTTTTGGCCAAAGTTATAGATTTTAGAAAAAAATTTTATTGAATTCCCTGTCGTTCAATGCCGAAGTACCATCCCGTCCCCATAATAGGCCATAACGTCCCAGGCCATTCTCCACTCCACCCACCTTAATTCCCCCCAAGGTTCTGATTCCATTCATCTCATTATCAAATTTAGCTTTAGAAATTAAAAAAAAAACATTTGTTTCACAAAAAATTGTAAAGTTTCTTGGGTCATTTAGTGTATTTCATTAATTATAGAAAATTCCGGTTCCGGCCGGAATTCCGGCCGGAATATTCCGGCATGTTGAATTCCGGTTCCGGTTCCGGTTCCGGCCGGAATCAAAATATCGATTCCGGGACATCCCTAACCAGTTACATTATCATTACCTGGTCTCTGATCAGTTACATTTTCTTTGCACAGTATGCGAGGTTGGACATTATCATTACCGTGTCTTTGATCAGTTACAATATCATTACCTGGTCTCTGATCAGCTACATTATCATTACAGAGTCTGTGTGGTTGGACAGTATCATTACCGTTTCGCTGACCAGTTACATTATCATTACCGGGTCTCTGATCAGTTACATTATCATTACAGAGTCTGTGTGGTTGGACAATATCGTTACCTGGTCTCTGATCAGTTACAATTTCATTACAGAGTCTGTGTGGTTGGACATTATCATTACCGGGTCTTTGACCAGCTACATTATCATTACCGGGTCTCTGATCAGTTACTTTATCAATATCGGGTCTTTGATCAGTTACATTATCATTACTACAGAGTCTGCCAGGTTGGGCGACATCATTACCAGGTCTCTGGTAGGTTACATTATCATTTCCGGGTCTCGTTACCTTATTATCATTACTGAGTAATTGATCAGTTACAATATCATTACCTGGTCTTTGACCAGTTACATTATCATTACAGGATTTGTGAGATTCGGCATTAACATTACAGAGTCTAATCCCGACCGTAATTAGTCATTCCGTTTGCGTAGACATCTCACCTGAACTACGACGAATACGTGTTAGCCGTTCAGGGGATAGGGAGGGTATTGAAGCTGTTGGTAGAGTTGATCCACGACGGTTAACTCCGGTATCGGTTTGGTCTCCTTGGGTTTGGGAATTATCCCCGCGAACTATGTCGGCTTGACGCCGATCAGATTTTGATCGAGAAGATTCCACTACTGAGCCATTGATGATAACCCAGTGTTTGGCCGGGTAAGCGGCCTGGAGACGGCGCCGCTCCACACGTAGCTCGTATTGAAGACGGTTTTCTTCAGGAGTGTAGTCAGGAGAGATATACACTCCGATATACCTTTCAGACTGACGTAGTTCACGAGCTTTTCGTAGCAAAGCCGCCCGTTTCTCTAGAGTTAGTGTAGCTATTAGTGGTTTGTTCTGAGTGTTCTGACCCCCAATTAAGCGCTTTGTGGATATCTCCCCCTCCGTTATATTAATGCCGAGTGATGCAGCAATGTCAATTACAATTTGTTTGTCATCTTGATCCTGTAACAAGCTCGTACCCTTTATTACGATATTATACTTTCGCTTATTTTGTTCTGCCTCTTCTTCCTTTATCCGTTTCGATAGCACTGCGAGATTGGAGGTGTTTGTCGAAGTTTTAACTTTGGAAGAGTACGAAACGTGTGACCATGTGCCACCGTTATCAACTTCTGGATTCGGTGCTCCCTTCTGTGCACAATCCTTGGCATTTGTTATATCCATTCCAAGGTCATCAATTTTCTTTTGAGTTTCATCAACGTTGTTTTCAATATCCACACGTAATTCCTTTAGTCTGGAATAAGTCATTTCTTTATTGTCTCTAATCCTTTGCTCGAGTTTGGTTGATGCGCTGGCCATAAAGTCCAGTTGTTGCTGGAAGTCGAGAAGTTTGTCGTTAAGTCGCGTTTCAACCGAATCGAGGTCCTTTGTGAACCTAGTTATCCGTTGCCCAATACACCGACCACAATAGAAATCGACGCGACCGAAATCCGTCCCTCTTTCTGCGATACAGATCATTGCAATCTTACAACTTGCGCCGGAACAGCCAACCTCGATCTCCGTACTGCCGTAAGACCGTCGTCCCGCGTCAACGGTTTGTTCGGAGTCACGGTCGATGCTGGTGCCGGTTTATCGATGTTGACGCACTTTGCCGCATTGTTTGAGTAGCTTTTTCGACGAGTTGTATTCGTATTCCTTGCTGGCTCGGCGTCGTAGCCGGTCCGGTCGTTACCGGTATCTGTCAGACCCGCGCGCTTTCCGCCATGGCTCACTCGAGACATAGCCCAATCGGATTCGCGAGTGAGTATGGGTGAGTATGGGTAATTACGGTATACGTAGTTAGACTTACTACAATGATTTAACTCAGTATTTAAGCCTAGCCTGTGCCTGTATTGCTCAAATCTATCTAAGTTAAGTAGTCCAGATTCAGAAAAGTCATCTGGAGTTAGGTGGTGCCTAGGTTTGTAGTCTTTAATAAATCGTACTACTTTATTCTGCGCTACTTGTAATTTACATTTAAGCTTTTTGGTTAAGCCTTCATACCAAGAAGAGCACGCATGCCGCATAGTCCATGTGACACTGTATTAAAGAAGAGCAAAGTAACTTGCGGGAGTCGGTGTTCAAACTATTTTGGTTTCTGTATAGAAACCGAAGCCTACTGTTAACTTTCGAGAAAATATTTTCACTGTACTTTCTCCTGATAAGCAGTTATCCAATGTGGCGCCTAAATATTTGACTTCCTTTTTATTTTCAATCTTATGTCCATTACTAGTGACTTCAAACTTAGTTACCTTCTTTAACTTTCTTTTAGAACCAAATAAAATACTTTCAGTCTTACCGTAGTGAATGGATAGCTTATTGTCAACCAACCACTCATTACAGGATTCTAGAACTGCACTTAACTTTTGGGAAATATGGATAGGATCTTTATGAGAGAAAATAAGAGCACTGTCGTCGGCATATAAAATGAGTTTAAAATCGGGATCTATACTACTTATCATATCATTTACATAGCATACAAAAAGCAGAGGACCTAATACTACCTTGCGGTACACCACAGGTAATCTCTTGTACAGTAGACGGCGATTTGCTAATGACTACAGTTTGACCTCTGTCTGACAGGTAGGACTTGAACCAGTCTATAGAACCTACACCCTGACACCCATCAGGCCTAACTTACCAAGCAGAATTTCGTGATCTACAGTCCCCACAGTCAGACAGTATCGAAAGCCTTTTGTAGGTCCAACATTACCATACCAGTATATAAACCCTTTGCGTTATTACATATAATTGTATCAGTTAAGTTAATAAGGCAGGTGTCTGTAGAATATGATTTACGAAAACCGGACTGAAGTTCATAGATCAGATTTAGCCTACTAAGATGTGCTTCCAGCTGTAGAAAAACAGAACGTTCTAGAATTTTAGATACAATACTTACAGACTTAAGATACTAACAGGTCTGTAATTACAGGGTTCTACTTTACTATTCTTTTTATACAGAGGAACAACTAACAATAGCTAATTTCAGTTCGTCTGGTTCTACATTATCTACGATAGAGTAATTAATAATAAAAGTAATAGGCACTTTAAGTACTTCAGCACCATCCTTAAGAAAACGGGCAGGTATTAGGTCTAGACCGGTACTTTTTGAGGCTGATAGGCTAAGTAGATTTTGAAAAACGAAATCCTCAGAAACGGGTTTTAATAATAACTTTTCTAAATTTTGTAACTTTTCTAAATAAAAATTATTTAGAGTTTCGGACCCTATACTATATTTATTACTTGATAACGGTAACTTCTTAATTAAATTAGAGGCAACATTAGTAAAATAATTATTAAATAAATTACTAACTAGAGTATGATCATGAATCAGCTCACCGTTATCTTGCAGAACAATATTCGATTTAGATTTAAGGTTTTTATAACCTAAAGATTTTAGGGTAGACCATAGACTTTTAGGATTATCTTTATTCTCACTTATTTTGTTGTACAAATTTTCAGATTTAGCTTTTTTTATTTCCCGTTGGACAAGGTTTCTATATTTGCAGTAATTATTATAATCAGCTAAAACACGGTATTTCCTAAATGTATAGAAATAGTTATCTCTTTCTCTGATATTACTAAGAATACCCGTGGTCATCCAGGGCTCAGTGCGTTGTTTAAGACTAATTTCTTTAATTGGTGCTACAGTATTAAGTGCCTTTAGAAATATATCTTTAAAAACAGTGTACGCAAGGTTAATGTCAGCGGCCTTAAAACAGGGTTCCCAGTCAGAATTAACTAACAAACCTAAAAAGAGAGATCACAGATATGCCTAGTTAAAAGGTAAATATAATTAATTAATATCATCGTCAGATCGTTGGTGTGTGGTTTAATGATGATTGTAGTTACTGTAGTGAAAAACATAAAATTATTAAAAGCATTTGTGTATTTGTTTACGTGATGAAATCTTAAATGACAAGTAAATAAACGACATACTGTACAACATATTAAGTAAGACAATAAATAACATTTAGTTTTGTAAGTTAAATTTCATTAGGAATATTTTTTAATACTCATTACAGTCATCAGTAGCGAATCCACGAATAATCAGCTCCGTTATCAAGCCCATTTGCCACAAAGGTACAAATAATCGAGACACATCAATGAATTCGTACTTCGGTTGAGCGTTTACATTTGTCATTCAAATATATTTGTCAAACCTAAAAAATAATAATGTTGTGATTAGACACTTGAGTTCTGTATATTGTGGTAATTAGATGCCATTGTAAAATACTAAATATTGTGGTAATTAGATGCCTGTATCGAATTGTTGGGGTAGATTGCGGTAGATTGTAGTAGTTTGTGGTAGGTTGGGGTAATTAGTAGGACCCAAAGCGAACGCACAGATAGTTTTTTTACTAGTTTTCACAACAAAAATGTAGTATAGATTAACCTCCAATAACCAGGAATTCAAATATGCAGCTAAAATTTATTTCAAAAGATAACGAAGAAAATTGTAAGAAAAATGGCAAAAATGTCCTATATAGGAAGCACTTTTTCCTATAGGAAGAAAAAAAAACTTCCTATTTAAGAAACCTACCCTAACTGGCTATGTATGAAAAGACAGAGATATTTTTCACAAATTTCCTCGGGGAAATATCTGGAAAAAAGACGGGAAAAATTTTCCAAAAAATTGTAAAGATTTTAGATAAACATGGTTTTCTCAATCAATTTTTTTTTATTAGGACTATACCAGTCAGCCAGTATACATAACAGCATAATCTGAGTATACAGTAATAAAATATAAATACCGGTACGAGTATTAAACAATACAAAGCATTCAAACTAATTTCACCATTTTTTTTCAGGGAAAGGAGCAGGTTACATAGGCAGGCTTTTCTAACCGAAACAACAAACGGCCACTTTACCAATTGAGGGAAAGGATCAGGTTACAGATGCGGGCTTTTCTAACCAAAACAATAAACGATCACTTTACTAATTGAGGCTGAGGGAAACCATATGGCTGTATGGTCAGACAGTAGGTAGAAAAATGGTTAATGAAAAAATTGTAAAAAGCGTTTCATAAAATACAAGTGGTACCGTATATATATAAATATATATATAAGCAGATAAGTTAAGTGTTTTAAGGGACGGTCAGACGGTCCCCAAAGTAACAATACCCGCAGTAATTATTACAATACTGCAGCCAACATGCTGACATGAGTCTGTCAGTGTGGGGTCTGATACTACATCCTAATGGAGTGATGGAAGCTGTTGCCAAGTGCCAGCGCCAGGCTGTGTTTATACACCTGTGGTGCCTGTACACCACACACCAATACTGGTGAACCGGTACAATAGGCCTAAACCTGCTAAATAACATCTGTCAGTACAGCAGTAATACATGTCAGCATGTAACAGTGTAATACTGCAGTCTGGCAGTTGTTAAAAATTCAGTGCCCCTGAAACAGGAAAGAGCCAAAATTTCAGGAAATCGATCGAAATATTTAGTAAATTTCGATACTAGGACTACCAGACTACTAGCTGACTAGCTACTAGCAGACTAGGTATCTCAAAATTTCATCGCTTTATTTAATAATTGTTTATTATAATACTGTAATAATCAAATAATTTCTTGTGGAAATAAAACAGCAATGGCCGGAACTATGATTTATCATTATTACCAAGTGCCTGGTCTGCCGCCAGGTAAGATCAATTCACTGGAATCAAAAATTATTGCAGCCACCGGCATCGAGGTATCTATAGAAACTGAGGTGTGTTTCAATGTAGAGGCGACAATTCCATTTCCTAAAGCCAATGAATTGATGTTGAAAAAACTTTTAGACAGCGAGGAATGTATAGAACGATTGGGAGTTGAGTCGAAACTTCTCGTCGGTCAATCGTCAGATATTCTTATCGAAATCGGCCCGCGACTAAACTTCGAGACGGCGTTCTCCACCAACGCGGTCTCCATGTGCCGCGCCATAAACTGCTCGGAGGTGAACCGCATCGAGAAATCCTTGGTGTACCGGATCTCGGCGCGTCGACCGGGTGCGAGTTTAACGGCGGTGACGGACGCGATCCTCGGCTGTCTCCACGACCGGATGACCGAGATGCGCTACCCCGAACCGACGACTAGCTTCCGACTCCAACTCGACTCGAAACAATCCTGGTTCGAGGTCGACGTTTTGGGTCGTGGTCGCGCCGCGCTAATTGACGTAAACGACCAGTTGGGATTGGCGTTCGACGAATGGGATCTCGAGTTCTACACGACGTTGTTTCGGGAGAAGTTGCGCCGGAATCCAACCTCGGTGGAATGCTTCGATTTGGCGCAGTCGAACAGCGAACACTCGCGGCAC
This sequence comes from Nemertoderma westbladi, assembly GCA_032718475.1. Taxonomy (NCBI): domain Eukaryota; kingdom Metazoa; phylum Xenacoelomorpha; order Nemertodermatida; family Nemertodermatidae; genus Nemertoderma; species Nemertoderma westbladi. The sequence goes on from JAUCBJ010007467.1 coordinate 21,499, forward strand.
TGGTTCTTCCGCGCGAAACTCCACATCGACGGGGAAACTATTCCCGACTCACTGTTCGATATGGTCGTTGCTACGCAACGCTTCTCCAATCAGAACAACGTTATTAAGTTCTCGGATAACAGCAGTGCCATCCGGGGGTTCTCAGGTGTGTTTATAACTCCGGAATGTCCCGGGACGCCGAGCCCATTCCGGGAGCTGCGCGCCACCCGACACATCACCTTCACAGCGGAGACACACAACTTCCCCACCGGTGTGGCTCCGTTCCAAGGCGCTACTACTGGGACAGGAGGCCGCATACGGGATGTACAGGTAACTAACTAAGTGTAGGTGCTAATATAATTTATAGCCTAGAGGACATCGTCATATAGTTAATTTAGTACCCACTGCTGTACTGGTAGTAACTTCAGAACTTAAACTAATGTATTTTCTCCTAACATTTCAGCATTTTTAAAAACTTAAGTTAAAACTAACAAATAATTTGATTTGGCCTATTCTGTAATGGATCGGATCCTGGTTGTCAATTTGCTGATTTGAAAAATGGTTATAGATTTTAATCCGACTTTTAAGCCAATCAGTAGTTTACCGGTAGGTAGATTGATTGATTGATTGATTGATTGATTGATTGTTTTTACGCCATAAATATAGAGTACTGTATAGATACAAATTACGTAATAACAGAATACATATTACCGGTAATACTTTACATAATTGGACAGACAGTAATATCCATATCCATGTCTTTAAAATTGTAAAAATTATTGCACCAAGAGCATAAAAATACATATTAGATTTGTTAAGTTTATACTGATATTATTCGGTCATAAAATCTTTAAAATCATAACAGTTATTAATTTAAGTCAAGTAAAGAATAAAAATATTTCAAATACTATTAAACAAATAAAATTTGAAGCGATAATCTGACTTGTGTCTAATCATATTTTAACGTACGTTTATTTCAGTATTCAGTAATTAGTAGTTAAAAATAAGTAAGTTAAAAAGTTAAAATATTAAAATATTGAGGTGCTGATTGCTCAGAGCTCTTAATGGCACCAAGGACTGCAAAATACATATTAAAACTTACTTAAGAAATCATTAAAATTATTGCACCGAGAACAGAAAATAGGGGATTTCCCTACATATTAAATTTGGCAAGTTTATACAGATATTATTCGGCTACTGTCACATTCGGCATATATATTACTAAAATCTTCAGAGTCATAAAAGTTATTAATTTAAGTCAACTAAAAAAAAAAGAAAAAAATAAGTATTTACAAATACTAGTAAACAAATAAAAATTGAAAACAATAATCTGACTATCTTGTGTCTATTCATGTTAGACGTAAGTTTATTATTATTATTGAGTAATTAATAATTAAAATAAATATGAGGCCAGTGCCTCGTTTCCATGGAGGTCCATTCAAGTACTGTACGTAAGTTAAAAAGTTAAAAATATTGAAATGCTGATTGGTCAGAGCTCTCTAGCTGCGTCAAATAATGCTCTTTCAGTTTGTGCTTAAAGGAAACAATGGATTCAGCAGTGGTTACAGACTCCGGCAGTTTATTCCACAGTCTAGGCCCTTCATAGCTTAGCGCAATTTGTCCATGTACCGTGCGTTTATGAGGTAGAAGTGCGCGGTTTGAGGGTCTACGCATCCCAGGTCGACCTTCGTGAAACTCTACCAGTTCGCATAGATATGGAGGTGACGTACCGTGGGAAATACGGTACATGTGCGACAGAATTACTGACTGCACTCGCAGCCGTATTGGCAGCCAGTTTATGGCAATGAAGTGGGAGGAGTTGATGTGGGATCGTGGACCCATTCCTAGGCAGTAACGAATGCACTTTCGCTGCAGCGCTTCTAATTGGTCACAGAGTTTTTTTGGGGCAGAGATAAACCATGTTGATGACGCGTAATCTAGGTGCGGCTGTATAAGACAGTTACATAGCATTCTCCGGAGTTCCCTGGATAATAAAGCCCCATTTCGGTGTAGGTATTTCAGACGTGCGTTACCTTTCTTCAGGGTTTTTGTAGCCATTTCAACACCCGATAGTGTCGAATTAATCATTGAACCAAGATAAGTTACGCATTTCTTCGGTTTAATATCAGTTCCCATACACGTTATCTGCAGCGTGGAATCAGGTAGTCGTTGTGTTGTACCAAGCAAGATACTTTCAGTTTTGTCAAGATTGATAGTTAGGCGGTTCTGTATGCACCACTCCATTACTCTATCCATAGTATTTTGCAGGGATTTTTGAATTACCTCAAGATTTTGATCACACTTAAGCAGGCCAAAATCATCAGCGAACTTTGGTGGCAGTATATCTTCTTTTCCATCAGTTATCATTTGTACTTGCGATACCTGCTCTAGGACCTGGTCAAAATCATTACTATTAACTAGGTACAACCAGACACCTAGAATCGAACCTTGCGGTACACCATTGTCGATTGGTTTTACCTCAGACTTAGAACCATTTACTACAACATATTGTCTCCTGTTGGTCAAATATGATCTGAACCATTCCTGTGTCTTCTTAGTTGCACCTATAGCTTGTAGCTTTTGAACTAGAATGTCATGATTCACCGTATCAAATGCTTTTTTAAAGTCAATTAATATCATTCCTGTCATTTTACCCTGTTCCATCGCTACTCGTATGTAGTTGTCAACCAATAGCAGCGCTGTCTCTGTTGAATACCCATCGCGGAAGGCTGATTGATATTTGTTAAGGATGCCAGATTCAATTGAGTACATCTTAACCTGATTATAGACCGCACGCTCTACAACCTTTGATAGTATCGGGAGAAGAGATAAAGGTCTATAGTTTCCACGTTCTAGATTACGCCCTTTCTTGAAGGCAGCTGCCACTTTAGCGAGTTTGTAGATTTCTGGGAAGGTGGATGTTTCAATTGATTCATTCACAATATCAGTTAATGGCCCCACTATTGCTGATAATCCATCTTTGATAACTTTGACTGGTATACCATCCGAGCCGGTGGCCTTGGTTTCATCAAGGTCAGATATTATTTTAGCGATCTCAGCTTCATTTGTGGGAGATAGGTCCAGTCTGTTAGGGATAATCCCTTGTCGCCGATAATAATCAGTTGTTGCTACATGATCATACCGTCCTGATGGTTGAGGTAGTTTAGCTAATAATTCACCTGCTACACTCGTGAAGAAGTCATTTAGATGGTTACTAATGTCAATGGGGTTATGGCAAATCTCTCCATTCATTTCCAGTGCTGTAGGTCCCTGTGATCCCTTTTTTTTCCCCATTTTTGTTGGCGGCCCAACTAGTTGCAGTGCCTTCCACAATTTCTTTGTGTCACATTTTGCATTATCTAGTGCTGTTCGTATGTAATTTCTTTTTTTAATCTTGATTAAGGCAGTAGTATTATTGCGTGCAGTTCTATAATCAATTTCTGCCCCTTCTGTTCGCTTAGTATGGATCTTTCGCGCAGCATTATTTCTATCGATTATAGATTGTATTACTTCACGATCGACCCATGGCTGTTTATGCGATTTTACTCGTGATTTACGAAGTGGCGCCACTTTGTCTAAGGCTTGTATTAAAACGGAAGATAAGTTTTCTGCTGCTGTGTTAACATCTCCATCGTTATTTGTTGTTTTGGCAGTAATAAGCACTTGTAGTTCCTGGGCAAACACATCCTTTGAATACCGTGCATATGACCTACAGAGTATCTCCTTAGGTATTGCTTTTTCTGGCTTTGATCTTTTCCTAGTTACATATTGGTTCACGGTCCTTGACATAGGTGACCATTATTACCGTAATGTGTGTGTGTGTGTGTGTTAGTGTGTGTGTGTGTGTGTGTGTGTGTCCAGAGCGATATCTCAGTTATTTATTAATCAATCGAAACAAAATTTGGACAAAAGTTAGATATAGGGATGGCGAAGGCTCATACAAAAAATTGGGTGTCGAGATGGTATTTGTGCGATGTGAGCGCTATATTTGCGTGTTTTCGCATGGTTTAGGAAAAAGCTATCTTGTCATAGGGAACGCAATGAATGATTCTGATATTTGGCATGGAGGTACCTGAATTATTTGTAAATCGATTAACGGAGGCCGATTTTTAAATTTGGACCTACATTATGACCTAATTGAAGATTTAATTAAGGTAATTAATTAGCACTGCTAGTACTGTCTGATTGTCTGCCTGTAGTAGGCATACCGGACCGGTACTACCTGACCACTGTAGGCCTATCTGCCTATCTTCATACTGTCATAGGTCAGTACAGCAGTAGGTCCTAGCCTAGCCCTAGCAGTAAATATAATATTTCGCCATGTTCGCAGGCGACTTCGCACTGACTACCAGTAGGCCTATGCAGCTATGCTATGAGATTAACCGTCCAGTCGTTCAGATGCATATGGTACCGGTACTGGAACGGGTTACGGTTTAATCCTGCATTTGTCAATTACGACAATACCGGTACGACTTTGAGTACCGCTGTACCGGTACGCGGTAGCCTACCGTTACCGGTTGACCGGTAGGCGTAGGCGGTAGACCTACGGTGCGATGGTAGCCAGCCGGTAGGTGGTAGGCTTACCGTACCAGTATAAATGTTGGCGGATGGCGGGATGACGTCGTGTGGCGCGTAATTACTTACCGGTTGCCGGTAGACGCCTACCCAACTCGTAACTGGTGGTCGTGGTCGTGGTGGGATGAGCACAGGAGCATGAGGTCGCCTACGATGGGAACAAGTGAAAAGGAAACATAGGCCTACCCGAACGAAAACGTATTATTATTGTACTGATTAAGTAGGAGGACCGTGAACCTTCCAGGCTTGCCAGCTTGTACAATGTAGTGGTCACTTAATCGCTCAATTATCACTCCATAGGACGATACCATATCAGTTCGGGAAACAAAGACATGATCTATAATAGTTGATGTCGCTGCTGTAACTCTTGTAGGTTCTGTTATCAATTGGGTGAGGCTTAATGCATTTGCACATCTGTAGAGTTTTTTGAGCTCCGGCTTTGGATCAGTAATACTAGAAATACTTTTGATAATCAATCCTGTTTTTTTATCTACAGCAGAGGTCATGTCCACGTTAGTGTCACCAACAATTATACATTCGTTATAAATGACTTCCTGAATTGTACTTTCCAGACTTTCGAAAAAGGTATTGTCATATTCAGGTCTGTAAACCACGCCTATGAGGATAGGTTTGGTTGCAGTTAGACGTAGCTCACCAAACAACATTTCAGATGGGCATTGCATTGACCATTGCATCATAATATTGAATGTTAGTGTGTTTCGGATATATAGAGCTACACCCCCACCATGCCGGTTCCTATCTCTGCGATATGAGGTGTAGTCAGGTATATAAATCTCATCATCGCAAATTGTTGCATCTAGCCACGTCTCAGTTATAGCCAGTATAGATATTGTACCGCATTCAAGCATCAAGCGCATTTCAGTCATCTTCGGTAGCAAGCTGCAAATATTTATATGAGCTATGTGGATGCCACGGGATTCAAATGTTTTTAACCAAGGATAGTGCTCATTACTGGCAGTAATGCTTTCAGTTCCACTTTGTGAAGCAACCAGGTCTCCTGGAGGTTGCAATAGGGGGCTACTCAGGGCTGGTACCGGCATTGACAGCGTCGCTTTGATGGGTGTCCCAGGGCAGGTGACAGATACTGGTGGGTTCCCATATGGATGGGAACCATAGAGATACATATAGATGCATATGGAAATGCTATTATTGAGTGTTATTTTTATGCATTATGATTATAATATTTAATATAACAGGTTATTTTATTTATTTCAACAAATCTGTAGGAATTGTTGTGGGTACCGGTATGTTGGTTATCTATTTCTATTTTCTATTTTTCGATAACAATTTTTCACACACAATGCATGCTATAGGAAGTAATGAGATAATAATATTACCAGTTAAGCATTATGTGTGAATGGTGGCTGACACAGGAGATCCTATTATTTCAACCACCATACACAACATAAACACACTATTCTACAACTACTATAACTATATAATTGTAATATATTAGGTAAATACAAATACTAAGAAATGTTACAGTTATTTGGACAATAAAACAAAATATAAGATTTATTAATTTGAATTTAAAATGTAATTTTTCAACCTATTTTTAAAACTACCTATGCTATTTGACTGTCGCACTATAAGTGGTAAACTGTTCCATATTATTGGCGAAACGGAGTAAATAGATTGTTCACGAACTCTACTTGAATTACGAAATCGAAAGCAATTTTGAAATTGGGCGTTTCTGGTTTGATGATTATGTATAGATGAAACCGGTGTGAGGAGGGAAGGAAAAACACCACGGGGAAGTAAACCATTGACATACTTGTAGGAAATCAATGCAATTTGAAAGATAAAGATTTTACCTAATGATAATGGTTCAAATGAAGGCCGAGGGTGTGGCAGTGGATTAGTAAGTGGGTGATTGGATATGTCCAGGGTTGACTTTCCCCATACCGATGTACAATAAAACAAATAGGGATGGATTAGTGCATAATACAAATGTGATAATGCTTCAATAGATGCAAAAGATTTGATCCTATTGATAACACCTATGTTCTTACAAATTTTATTATTTATTTTATAAAAGTGGTGTTTCCAATTTAATTTTTCATCAATTATTACTCCCAAAAATTTGGCATATTTGACCTGTTGTATTTGTACGTTATTAATAGATAATGATTCACCTGGCGATATCGCTTTGTTACCTGGTTGGAAAAGAATGAAATTGGTTTTATCTAAATTTAAAGATAATCGATTTGCACAAAACCACTGATGAATTTTTTCGAAAAGTATGAAATTTAATATACGGGATATATTGGTTAAGTCATTGCAATACAGCAAGAATAACAGAGGCCCTAATATAGATCCCTGCGGAACACCATATTCTATGTTTACTAAATCAGATCTTTTGCCGTCAATGACAACGAACTGTTTTCGATTATGGTTAACAGTATCAAAGGCCTTAGAAAGGTCAATTGATACTGCTAATGCTATATTTTTTTTATCAATATGTGAAGTAATTTTATCCAAAAGAGTTAGTAATGCTAATTCAGTAGATCTGTTCAACCGAAAACCAAATTGTGAGTGGGATAATATGTCTTGAAGTTCTAAGTATTCTAAAAGTTGATTTTGTACCACTTTCTCTAAAAGCTTTGAAAAAAATGGGAGAACTGAAATTGGTCGATAGTTTATAGGGGAAGTGGCATCGTTAGCTTTAAATACTGGAATTACTTTGGCGATTTTGAGATCATCGGGAACTATTCCAGTGCGAAGGGAGGAGTTGATTATATAGGTAATGGGTTTGATTATAGCAGACAGGGTTGGCATAGCAACAGTGGCGTTGATGTCATCATGCCCAGGGCTAGTCTTGGCTTTCAAATTATTTGCAGTAAGTAAAATATCTGATATTGAGACTTCCTGAAATTCAATAAGACGATTAGGTTTAGAGGGTGAAGATAAATATTGTAAAGGGCATTGAGATACAGTTGGAATTTTTGATTCAAGATTTTTTCCAACATTGGCATAATAGTTATTAAATGCTGATGCTGTTGCCTTTATCCCTACACCAGGGGGGGGGGAAACGCCGATGCTGGAGACGTGACTTTACAGACCACCGAGCCCCGGCCAGTCACCGGATATTGATTGTGGAGAAGGAATGATTTCTGAGATGCAGGGTTGCGGTTGAGAAAAAGCTGCATTAGTTGGATATACTCTTTAATGTAACTGAACTCTGTTGAACCTTGTCAACATCATTGAATTGAGAATAATTTTGGGCTTCCCCAAATCAATATACACCAAATATTCACAATAATTATACACGACAATATAAATCCCTACAGTATATTATTTAATTACCCACTGTTCGCTCAGATTTTAGCTTAACTAATGTTCTCCAGATTTTCCCTCGGTCCTAGTCTTGATGCCGTAGTGTCGGTGTCGGTCGACCCTGTCGCGTGTCCGTTCCACCCCTCACGAACCCCGAAGGGAACGATCATCGAGAACCAGCACGGCTTGGCTAAGGGTCGGTCCAGTCGGTAGACTCCGTCGCGTATCCGTACCACCCCTCTCGAACCCCGAAGGGATCGGTCATCGAGAACCAGTACGGCTTGGCTAGGAGTCTGTCGTGTCGGTGGACCCGTTCGCGTGTCCGTCCCACCCCTCACGAACCCCGAAGGGTTCGATCATCGAGAACCAGTACGGCTTGGCTAGGGGTCCGTCGGTTCATCGCAGAAACCCAACCACCTAGGCTTTCCGAGTCCCTTTCAGGCTCGTAGTCGCTTCGGCAGCCAAGAAACTGCTCCGAACAGTCGGTAGGCCAGTAGAGTCTAGTCCTTTGTCTTTCGACCCCGTCGCGTGTCCGTCCCACCCCTCACGAACCCCGAAGGGAACGATCATCGAGAACCAGTACGGCTTGGCTAAGGGATCTGTCGTCAGTCCCGTCGCAAATCCCCGGTACAAGCAGTCAGCGTTCCGAGTTCTTTTCAGTCTCGTAATAACTGCCGTTGACCAGAGACCGCTAAGGGCAGTCCTCATCAAACCCTTCCTCCGTAAGTCGGTAGACCCTTTCGCGTGTCCGTCCCACCCCTCACGAACCCCGAAGGGAACGATCATCGAGAACCAGTACGGCTTGGCTAGGGGTCTGTCGTGTCGTTTCCCGTCGCAAATCCCTGACACAAGCAGTCAGCGTTCCGAGTTCTTTTCAGTCTCGTAATAACTGCTGTTGGCCAGGGACCGCTAAGGGCAGTCCTTGTCCTTTAGGCCTGGCGCGTTACCAAATCCACCTCTACAGGCAGCAGGAAGTTGGCCAGGGCCTAATAGTAATCAGGCTAACCTGAATACTGCTTGAATTTTCCATCCCCCCCTGGCCCTTATAAACATGAAATTAGTCCCGTACCCTGTAAGTCGCCCCAAAGTTCGCCCATAAATCGCCCCCAGTTTATAGAATGTGCCCAAAACCCATGGTCCCGCACCCAGTAGTAATATCGGAATAATCATTTTAAATCAATACAAAAAATATTCAACTCGCGTTATGGAAAGTTGAAATACCGCGAACAGTCCCCCCCAATGACCTTCGTGAAGTCTGTCGGTAGATTGAGTTTGCGTAGGTCATTCCCAATATAAAGAACCCAAATTTAATATTGCATAGTTTTAATTAATTTGGCCTAGAGTTTATATATATGTATAAAAATAAATGTTCGATAAATGTTCCTGGAATATCCCGATCCACTATTTCTTTCTCTGATACGCCTTTCGTCTCTTCGCCCGTTGACTCTCATCGATCGCTATAGCTGGTAGAGGAGCGTCAACATCCATCGTGAGTAACGCTTCGGCTTGTCTCCTGGCGGCTCTTCCTTTCGATGGCATCGGGAGCATATCGGTTCGTCGTTCCAACTCGGAGTTGCGAGCCTCGAGGAACCACTCTCCGTCGCCGAACTCCTCTTTATACGAGTATAAGCGTCTAATGACTTCAAATGGACCGAATAATCCGGCGCTCAGTAGCAGATCCACGTAATGGAAAGGTAGCATGGCCAACGTGTGGAGGCGTTCCGGGAAGGAGAAATACCCGCACGCCATCTCCTGCGCGATATTCTGAGCGTTTCTCCGAACCTTGGTCTTTAAGTGGCTGTTTGCGTATGTTTCAAACATGACCATATTTCCCATAGCGGTTACGTCTTTGGTTGGACATTTGATATAGCAGCGGGGGCTAGAGGAATGTCCACGGAAACCGCACGTGGTGCAGAGGTTATATAGGGTCGGACAGACGGAAACGTCGTGGCCCGATGTCGCGCAGTATGGGCAGTAGAGTATCCCGATGAGCTGGAGGCACGAATCTGTAACCCGATTCCTTCTACCGCGTGGGCACTGCTCCGAACCGCAGTTACCGCAAACCTCCAATTGCATCTCTCGACCGGGGAATATCGGAATCGGGAGGCCGACGTAATATTCGAGTCGTCGGTCGCTCTTCGGAATATTCGCGGTGGCCGGTAGCCCGCGGAATGCTAGGCTTTTGCGTAGTAGGTTCTCGCTCCGATAACCTTCTTTGTGTCCCGTTGGTCTCAACTCGGACGACCGTTTCTGGCGGTGGATCCATTCAGTTTGCTCGGCGTACCAGCGGGTTAGTCGCATAGGGTCCTGAGGAACGGATGGTGTAGTAGCCACTGCTGGTCGGCGAAGAGGTGCCGGGGTTTTCGACGGAGGGATTCCGAGGAGATCGTCGGGAGTCGGCGCAGCGCTGGGGCCCTTCTCGACCAATATCGCTGAGCGGGTCTGTTGATTGCTGGTACTCGGAATCTCCGACGACCAGTCTTCGCCACCTGGGAAAGGATACGGGGATAACCTTTGGCACGTATCGCCGAAGTCATTTAACGCGAAGGTAGTAACCAACTCCCTCGCAGGGCTACCGAAGCCGAGTGGTGAGGAAACGCCCGCTTCCGTCGTTGGTTCGGCGGAGGCAACCCGTTTGGCGGCCGGTTGGTAAGCGGCCTCCAGCTCGAGTTGTCACTTCGGGGTGGAGAGTAGAACACCCTCATTTAGCCATATTTCTTCCCCTTCCGAAGAAATCAGAGGCTCCTCCGCACCGAGAAGATCGGTAATCGTAGGGATGTCGTAAGGTCCGCTCTCGTCCCAGGAATCGATAATGGCGAGCGTTTTCGTCTCTCCCGGTGTGATGTTCTCAACCGCTTTGAACGCGTGGTTTATAACCTCGTTCCAGTCGTAGTCGACGAAGGAAAGAGGAACCGCCGTAATGAGGTTATCTAGAGTTTTACAGATAAACTTAGCGACGGTATAGCACTCCATAACGACGTAGACGTAGTTCCGTCGATCGGGATTCTCCCACCTATGGTGTATCATCCACTTCCGATCAACGTCCTTCCATCGACCCTCTCGCTCGCTCTTTATTTCTAATCCCGGGTATCCACCATATATTTTATTATAGTCCCGGGATTTCTGGGGTTTGAAGTCGATGCCGCCGTTTAGCACAGCGAGGTAGCCGATCCCGGATTTCGTCGGTCTCACCTCTTGGAATCCTCGCATGAACTCGGCGAATCGTAACCAGGCTAGTAGCGTTTGAGTGTCGATGCAATGGCTAAGGGCATTGAGGTCGTCTCGTCGGTTTCTTCCTGAAGGAGCATTCGCGTAGTCGTTCCGGACGTCCGCCTTGATATCCGACCCGATTTTAATGACGTCGAAGTCGAAGAGGATCTTTTGGATTTCCGGAGGTAGCAACCAGATCGCTCCGGCTGCCTGCACTTCCTGTCTGGGTGTCGGAAATATTCGACACACCAATACCAAACCGTCCAGGGTTCCGAGGACGACGACCAAGGATCGACCGTATTCTTTCGCCCCGTACTTTTCTTGGTAGTCGTCGCGATTCTGGATGGTCGATATACATTCCTCTCGAAGCGTTGCCGTACACTCCGACAGGTTTCCCCAGTGGGCGATGTACGTACTCTTGTCGTCGACGAAACTTTGACATCTCGCCAATGTAATCGCTTTCGAGGTAGGCGTCGCGTTTCCCTCGTTGTCGTAGATCAAACATCGGGATCTGTAGACGCTCTGCCGGAACGTTTCCCAAAACGATGAATCGTCCCCTCCGGTTGCCTTTGCGTTCCGAGTTCTTTTCAGTCTCGTACTAGCATCGGCTAACCGGAGGGCTCGTAGATTCTTGGAATCCGGTCCCTCTCGCCCGATGAATTTAACGACTCGCATGTTCTCATTTAGCAGGGTGCTCCAATTTGTATCAAAGTCAGGGGATCCAGGTTGCGAATATTCCAGTAGATCTATCGTGTTACGTAATTCGCCGATAATTTGGCGATTTGGGTCCATATTTACGATTATATCCGTTACAAATTAGATCAGTTAATTATAAGTCCAAAAAGTCTGAAACTATGGCGATAGCAGAATAATTCAGTTTTTTATTTAATTCAGTTTATTAAATAACATTGCTATATAGACATCTATCATCTTATTGCTAATACATTCAGCATTTACAGTTACTATAGCTATACATTAATATCCAACCAGTTTTTATGACTTTTTATGTCCTTTCTTTTTTCCAATTCTTTTCTTTAGACTTTTTATACCTTTTTTTGTCTTTTTTCATTTCTCTTTATTATTTCATCACATTTCATTTATTTCCACATATATTTCATCATTTAGTTCCACCATTTATTTCACATTTTGTTTATTTCCACATCATCTTTGGGGTTATAGCCCCCTGGCTATCATCATTTGTTATAAGCGCAACACCAGGGTGCGCATCATTACATTTTCATCATCATACGCGTCACCATTCAGGTTTATAGTAGAGTTGTCTGATCCTTTTCATCATTTCCAACTACATTCAATCATCTTCTTTGGTTAATCTTTGTCGTGGAAGGGGTGTTACGCGGCAATCTGGGATCTACAGCTGGACTCGTTACACCGCCTATGCCCCAAACTGCGCACGTAACGGACAATGAAGACGCTAGGAGTGAAGTCACGTGGAATGCACCAGGGACCCACCAGAATAACACTCCCAACAACATAAAGCTCAGTCGACGAAGTCATGTGGGATGGGGTTACGCAACATTCTGGGATCTACAGCTGGACTCGTTACACCGCCTACACCCCAAAATCCACGTAACGGTCCCACCAGAATAACGCGACTGAGAACATAAAACCCTCTATCGTCGAAGTCATGTGGATGCACCATGGACCCACCAGAATAACGGGATAGAGGGGGTGTTGCGCGGCAATCCGGGATCTACAGCTGGACTCGTTACACCGCCTACGCCCCGAACTGCGCACGCAACGGACAACATAACATACTGCGATGAATACAATGAATTCCACTTCAAATCTTTACCATTTCAATAATCCAATGGCGTTGGTCCCGATGACCAAATTCAGGGTAAACGATACATAAACGACCCTGCGTCAGTCGAAACATCTGCAGGGTGACGCTGGACTCCACATAACACACGAGGAAACACAAATACCATTGCGTGGTTACAGTTGGTTTAAGGGGGTCCATTTTCATTGTCGATAAATCACAGTTATTAAGAGTTTGTCAACATGATAGGTATAGAAGGTGTAGAAGGGTTCAAACGCATTTGTAATTGTCACCAATGTCTGCAGCAGGATCTTGAGTAGGGATTTTATCACCTCTCGTAGAATCACCACTGTCATTGCCTTCGAGAAGGCACAGCCTCTGGATAGGGCGTTGGTAGTGGCCCTTTTTATAATTGTCACCAATGTCCGCAGCAGGATCTTGAGTAGGGAACTTGTCACCTCTCGTAGAGTCACCGCTGTCATTGCCTTCGAGAAGGCACAGCCTCTGGATAGGGCGTTGGTAGTGGCCCTTTTTATAATTGTCACCAATGTCCGCAGCAGGATCTTGAGTAGGGAACTTGTCACCTCTCGTAGAGTCACCGCTGTCATTGCCTTCAAGAAGGCACAGCCTCTGGATAGGGCGTTGGTAGTGGCCCTTTGCCGTTCGTATCGTCACAGTCCTCGCAAGTCCGTCTTTGCTTGGGTGTATGGTCACGACCCGCGCCACAGGCCAATGAATGCGGTCTTTGAGATCTTCTTTTACTAATACCATGTCGCCAACTGCGACGTTCCGGTAGGTGTTGTTCCATTTCCTCCTGGTCCTGAGGGTTATGAGGTACTCGCCGAGATTCTCCACCAATGCGCTGCCAACGCTTGGGACTTCTTCCAATTTGTATGTCTCGCGATCTCGTTGGGATCCGGGAACATAGTCTCTGGGAGAATGTGGGTTTTGGGTCTCCCCAGTAGGTGGTTAGGAGTGAGGGGCTCCAGGTCTGTGGGGTCGTCGCGGATAGGGACAATGGGTCGGTTGTTCAGGGTAGCTGTGATCTCGCAGAATGTTGTGCGGAGGGTGTCATGGGTTACCCGGGTATCTCCTAGAGCGACGCGCATGGATCGTTTCACTAGGTCAATCAGTTTCTCCCATACCCCGCTCGTATGGGGTGCTAGGGGGGTCTGGAAGTGCCACTGTATCTGGTGTTCCTTCCAGACTTGGGATGCGGTGTTATCGGTAAACCATCCCTCGATCGCCTCTCTAAGTTCTCTTTCTCCTCCCACAAAGTTTGTACCATTATCAGAATACATGTGGCGACATGTCCCGTTGTTCGCCACGAACCGACGCAGAGCGTTGATGAATGCGTGTTGTGTCAGATTTACCACGATATCTAGGTAGATTGCTCTAGACCTTAGGCAGGTGAAGATGGCTCCCCAGCATTTGATGTTGGATCGTCGTTCGATGACCGTAAACGGTCCGAAACAGTCCACTCCGGTGACGTAGAACGGTGGGGAATCTGCTTGTAGACGGGTGGCTGGTAAGTCGGCCATCTTTTGGGTGATGGGTGGCGCTAGGTAACGTCTGCAGGTAAAGCAACGTTTCAACACTTTCCGAATCAGTGGTTGGATGTGGGTGATCCAATATCTTTGTCTTATATTAGCTATAATCCAATTCTGTCCTGCGTGGTGGTTGTCCTCGTGACATTGTAGAATTAATAGCTTAGCTAGTGTCGACGTTCCGGGCAGAAGCGCCGGGTATTTAACCTCATATTCGACCGGGGCGTTTGCCATCCAGGTATTCAGTCGGATCAGTCCGTCCTCTCCCATCATTGGTCTCAGTTGGTAGACTGGGCTGTCCGGTTTCAATGTTTTGCCCGCACTAAGTTGTTCCCATTCATCGGGGAAACTTTCTCTCTGGACATATCTAACAATACACTTTTCCGCGATAATGAGTTCTTGTATATTCCGTTGAACTATCGGTTTGTTGTTTTTCCACCGTAGGAAGTTACGAAGGGTTATAACGTGGTGGACGAGCCGTCTCATTGATGAAGTTCGCTCGATCAACCGATGTAAAGACGCCGCTAGTTGAGTGATCGTCGCGACGTTATAGTGCCTGCTCGAGTCCTTTGCAGGCTCAGTCAGACAACTATAAATTTCCACCGCGTTGCTTCGATGGACTTTACGGATCTCTTTATCGTCCTCGGAGTATTTT